>CANXME010002243.1:0-107500 GCA_948144175.1 Closterium sp. NIES-65
AGGTGCACGGGCCCGTCTGTGTTCGAGTAACGATTACATCGCCGTCCCGGTATATGCCCGGTAAGTACGTCTTTTGCAAGCCGCTGTAATAAGCCCGTCTGTAGCCCCAGCCTAACAAAGGCCCCTCAATTGTGCAGGAAACACTACTCTTTGATGGTGGTAACCAACCCAAGCGGGATTGTTAGCCAGACGGCCGCACCTGTGGAGTTCATTCTGTTCGACAGTGACGGCCTCCACGCCAAGACTACTGATGTCTTTGACGGGACTAAAGCGTGAGACTCGCTATATATCACCGTGCAACCCCCTTTCAGCGGTGACGTCCTGCGACCTCATCTGACCTGTTGGCTATATCGTCGTGCAGGTTATTGCACCTCATGTGCAAACGCGATCATCCGGAGGTGGACCAGGAGGCGTCTAGGCAAGCGCTCATCAAGGCAGAAACGATAATCATGGAGGTGAGATGCTGCAAAGACAGTATGGCTCATTCTATCCCCACTTGCTTTCTAATACGGGAGCGCGGTTCTGATGAACGGAAACATGGGTGTCTCGATGGTGCGCAGGGTCACCACATCCCGAAACAACCTAACAGCTGGGACTGTGGAGTATACATTTGCCAGTATCTCGAAGCACTGGCGACATCTGGGTTCATAACCGTGAGAGAGTACATATCGTTCAAGGGGGTGAGCGCTGAGAGGTACCGCCACAAGATGCGTGGGGATCTTTTGTTCTCATGCCGAGGGAACGCTGATTCCCGAGCTGTAGCGCCAGGGTCTCCGCATACCTCTGCAGCCTGTTCCCGTTATCGACGACAACGGATACATCTGCGTCGACCCTCCCGTGGACATCCGAAGAGAGCTGCTAGACCACAAGGAGAAGTTCGCTGTGATTGAGCACGACATACAAGTTCTGACGGCCAAGATCGAGTATCTGGCCATCCGCAAAGGCGTGACGTTGGACGAGCTGGACGCAGGGGCGCGCCAACACCTTGGTGCCGTGGTGGACATGCTGGTAGAGTCGGCGACTCCACGCAAGCACGCTAAAGCAGACCCTATCGCGGACAGAAGTGGCCCAATGGAAGTCGCGCAGACTCCACCGAAGCGTGCACTGGCGGCAGTGCCATCAATCTCTCCCTGTCTTGCACCTCACACACCTGGCGTGAAAGATAGCCAAGTTACTGCCGGAGACGCGACACCTGCTGTGGTCAGGCAACAACAGCGCGACCAGCTTGCAGTGGCTTTGCGCAGTCGCGCTAAGACTCCCGTGCCCGCAGCTCCAGGTAACTCCGGGCGGGTCGCATAGCAGCTGGCCGGGTGGGAGTTATGTGGAACGCAGAGAAGCAGAGGTACTACGTCCGGATCATATCTGCTCGCCGTCAGCAGGTTCGTCTGGGGTCGTACGAGGACAAGGACGAGGCGTCATACGCTGTATGCTGCGGCAGCCGTTGTACTTCGCCCGAACTCACGCATCAGCTGCACAGTTGAGCTGTCCGACGCTGACAGGCAGGCTTTAGCCGGTTGCACAGAGGAGATCCTAAGGCTACTCGTGAAGTACAGGCGCTGGAACAGATGGAGGGAGTGGCGTGCGCAATGGCTGGCCTGGACGACGCGCAGGCGGTCGAGACCCGTTCGCGGCGAAAGGGCAGAGCGTCCCGGGCCAGTAGTGACGTTGAGGAGGTGCAGGCGATCACGCCGACTACAGAGGACCAGCCTATGGCTGAAGAGCCAGAGGACCGAACAGAGGACTACACGGATGACGACGAGTCTGTTGACGATGATGCTGTGTATGAACCTGGATTCCGATACTTTCGGCGAAGATGATGGATGGGAGGATTGTCAACCGTGCAGAGGGTGTTGCATGAAGCACTAAACAGGGTGGCCATTGGACCCAGGGTTGTTCTAGTTGTGTGCTCATACTGATAGGACTTAGACCTGGTGGCGGGTAGACGAATCTGGAAATGTAAGCATCGCAGCGACCACGTTATTGAAGTGTCTATATCCAGGAGATGTAAATATATGACAAAGAACGCTTAAACGATGCACATCTTGAAACTGTAACAACGGTTGGGGGTAGTAGCAAATGGTGAAAAAAGCGGGTGTATAATTGGAGTAACGCATGTGACAGAAACGTGGACGAGCATCGACGATGTGACAAACCTGGCACGGCGACATGTTACATGTGGAAAGTGTGGCTGACATTTGTCTGTAATCAAACTGGCCACTCTAACCGTGACATGTGTAGAATTGTGCGCGTGGCCAAGAGCGTGAGGCAACTAGTGCGGTGACAAACTCCGTTATCGAGCATTGCGATGTACAAGAGAGTGGTAAGGGGACTGTTGCGAGCGAGGGTAGAACCCCGGGGTGGTTTAGAGCTACGCCATTTCCAACCCGCTGTGTATGCGGTCTCAGATGCTGTCTCCGCTAGAGGTCGATATGACTCCCACCGACGGCGGTCGTTCCAAGCGGGCGAAGACTGCGCCGTCATGGTTAGCTGATTCATATGAATACGGGGAGCGGAAGAAGAAAGGACGACCCCTAGCGGAACCCAAGAGGCGTAAAACAAGCACAGGAAAATGTGGCGCGGCGGATGAGAACGCGGGGCATGACGAAGGTAACATTTGTGACGTGACAAGTGCGTTGCATTTCATGTATGAGTGCTAATGCTTGTCTGTGGTGATATATGCCGTATGCACACGCAATCTACACACCCTTCTACCTACCACGCAACTGGTCACAGAGACTCGAGAAGTGCGGCTGCAGATATGCAGCGCCAACGCTGTCGGGGCCGTCGACGCGGAGGCAACCTGCACGCCCATTGTCGCCAACGCACCGCAAGGGGAGGAGGACACGGAGGCCGTGAAGGAACGCCTGATAGACGAGTTAATGGAAGGCAAAGATGAGGACGACGAGGAAGGAAACGGTAGTGGTCAGTCGTCAAGCAACGATCCGTGTGGCGAGAACGGATCAGAGGAGGAGCAGGCCACAAAAGCGCCACATTCGAGGAAGCGGATAGATGCAGCCGATGGCCAAGTCACACGCGAGGAATTTGATGCGTTGCGTGATTCCCAGAATGATACCGCGAAGATACTGGCTCGTCTTGAGTCACACGTACTGACCATCATCCGCCTTGGCGAACGGCGTAAGCGCAAGCGGGCGTCCACAAGTGCCGCAGCTTCGCTCGGCCGAGAAGCTTTGAAGCGGAAACGCCAGCCAGATGATGACGAAGAATCAACGTGCGATGAGGACGACTTGCCGGCGAAAGTGGCACGGCACGCGCGTCACGACAAGTCGCCAGTGCTCCAAACCGCCCTTGACATCCTTCCAGCCGAGAAGGCTTGGAAGGTGAGGCCTCGCATAGTGTGTTCTGCTCACGTCGAGGCACAGTTGTTGGATACACTACATATCTCGTCACCGTTTCCCCCCCCCATAACTATTTTCAATGTCGCAGGGTGTTTGCGACATGGTTAAGGATTATCTGTTTGTAGAAGCCCCGAACGAGAAGATGGATTTCTACCCGAGTCGCGACGCCAAAAACGCGGGCCTATGCCATGTCGTGTCCACCATTTCTCCCAAAACTGCGACTCTGGCGTTAGACGCTGATAAGGCTCGACGGCAGGATCTGAACAAGATCTTGTCCGAGTACAAAACAGGGTTGGCTGGACGCGCTCGCGGAGTTTTTCTTCCACGAATTGGTCTTTTCCGTGACGACGAGGACAGGGCCAGTCCTTGGGCACGTAAGACGGAGCGCACTGGGAGCGTGCATGAAAGAGATATTGCGTCCCCGTCCCAGACGATGGTGCGTGTTCGCTTGTCATATGGCCGGAGCGATTATGGCCGCAACTCCTGTTTCGTGCCATAGTGGACCAGACATGTCTTTGAACCCTCCCCTTTTTCCGTACGCGGTATCGTTGTACCCCTTTTGCATTCCACGTGCGCAGGGGACCCAACCTTGTGCAAGTGGCACATCAGCAAGGATGGACTGCCATTTGCATCCGGAGCGTTCGCGGCATGTGCCATCGCGGCTTTCGGAGGGAAGCGGAAGGACAAAGAAACAACAAAAAAGTTGTACCACCTGTCGTGGCTCGAGCACATTGTACGTTTACACCGATGTGAACATATGTTGTAGCCACTTTCCTTCAACTCGCCGTTGTAAATGGGCTTCTCCTGCGGTCGCAGATCACGGACGCCATTGTCAACTGGGAGAAGCGCAAGGGGAAACTGCACAACTCTCCGTGCGAGAATGGCGCTTCTGTGCGGAGGATTCAGAAGCTGGCCTTCGATGCCATTGCGGATGCAGTATGCCGGAATGAAGTGCCCTACGACAATGAGAAGAAGTCCTGGAAGTGGGGCAGGCATGGGCTCCGCCTTTCATCTTGCGGCCTGGAATGCCTCCTGGAAGATGAAGCAGCCTCCGAAGACGAAAAACATGAGTCCTCCGCGTCGGAGGCATCGGATAGTGAAAGAGATGGTTGACTTCCTGATTGTGTGTTTAATCCAATTGTGTGTCGTAGACTAGTGTAGTGGTTTAGTGGGGACAGGTTGTGGTTGTTGTTGGTTCTATGCATTTGTGCAGTAAATCGGTGACATGTATGTTCGATATTGCACACCTAGCGGAGACATTGCGCATGTTGGACACGAGGACGGTTGAAACGCAACTCTCAGCATTCCGCGCAGTACGGCGACAAATGCGGCGCTAATCGCGGCGACAAATGCGGCGGGGTAAATAGGAGCCGTTAGATGTAACGCTATTCTAGAGACGTGGATATAGGGCAACCGTACAATCTGCCGGACCGCTCATCAATGAACCGCGGCTTTTTTGTTTGCGCGACGACGGTGTCTAATGGCTATTTGCCACGTGTGTGATGGATATGGTCACTGGTGTGTTATCGTGAGATCTGCGACGAGTACGTGTGAACGTGCGATTGGTATCAGTAGTCCTAGTTGGAAGACCCTATCACCGAACGGATGGCGTGTGTAGGTACAGGTGGATTCCACTACAAATCGTGGGATGACATTTGTATCGGACGGACGGTAGATATGAGGCGTATGGGCGTGAGATCTGGAGGTTGATGGCGTATCCGGTGCGGCCATGTGCCGTGCTGCGGTTGGCATAGCGGAGTTGGCACGCGACAATCGCGTGCGTACAACTGTGGCCATCTCGACCGTACATGCAGCACGATACAATTCGTTATGGTTTGGCATCCACCTGTCATAAAGCGTGAGTACACGTGCAAATATTATGCTGACGTGGAATAGTGACTTCATGTATGCTAATCGGCAGCTATGTGGCAACACACAGGTGTAACCGTAGAGTGTCCGCATGGTGACGCAAATGTCACTGGCAGCTACATGACGTAGAAGCGACCCATATGACGCCGTGCGTGTTGCGGCCATGTTGCCGGAAACGCTGCCAAAAAGCTGCAGGAAAGTTGCGGGAAAACCACTTTCCCTGTAACCCTGACCCAGAAGCCTTTGACCTAGACTTTTTTTTTGCGAAACAAGAGTTGCGGAAAAGCAATTTTGAAGCTGCGGAGAAGCAACTTTATGTGCTTGGTTTTTTCGCGATGCTGCGCGTCGAGAATGTCTTTCGCGTATTCCTTCTCGTCGTTCTCCGCCTCGCCGGCATTCATTTCAAGCTCGTCGTCAAAATCCTGCTCATCGCGCACCGTCTGCTTGAGCTTGATTGTGTCCTGGCGCGCCTTCTCGCCCTTTGCCTTGGTATCATCGAGCTTCTTTTTTTGGTTATCGAGATCCGTTTGTGCGGCGGTCAGATCGGCGTCGGCGTCGTCAACGGCCTTCTTCGCCGCGTTTTCCGCCTTGAGCTTGTCGTTGTATTCCACCTGCGCCGCTTGCGCCAGCACGTCCGCGTCGTTCGCGGCCTTCCTGGCGGCTTTGAGCGCGAATCGCCAAGTAAGACTGCGCGTCGGCAGCCGAGAAGGTCGACACAGCCATCGCCGACAGGAGCACGATGGCCCAGAACGAAACGTTGAACTGACTCATGGCTGCGACTGAAATTGCAAAGCCTGATGAACTGAGAGAAAGTGTGATGACAAGATATTGCGTCAGTACGTGGCAGTTGTACGAGCGGAGACAACAGCTCAGGGGACTGACGTTTGAAGTGAGGTGGGAATAGTGGGAGGTTTGGGCTGTCGAGAGCTGGAGATTGTTGTGGTATTTGTCCTTTACGCTCTGCCATTGATATGGGCCTGCTTGTATGTACGGTCGACTTGCTTGGTTATCTTCCTCACACGAGCTGATAAGCATCAAGAGCGGCAGCACGCCTTTCTCCCACATGCTGCATATGGGAAGTTGTTGCGGAGGGGAGTGTGCGGGACTGTGCGGAAAAGGTGGGTGGCCATCATTCCATGCAAAATGTAACATGTTTGCTGGGATTCTGCTGGTGAAGAAGATTCGAACGAATAGATTGCGAAAATATTTTACTGTCGCTAAATTTCGGATGTTGCAAATGTTTCGAAAAATGAGGGCCTATTCCTGCACTTCGGGTCATCAGCACCATCCGAGATTGTGGGATCCAATCGGAAAATCGGAATGCACCCCAATCTCTTGATTCAAATTTCCGATTTGATCCCACAATTTCGGATGGCCCGAAGTACTGATGACCCGAAGTGCAGGAATACGCCCTAAAAGCTTGTCACCGACATCTTATGGCCTGACTTTGCCAATGAAAAGTGTCAGATGATTATATTACTAATGCATATATTTAGGCTGTAATGGGGTAGCCCATAGGGGGTACAACCCAATTAGGGTTGGTACTTGTACTTGTTTCATTTCATAGTGCACTCATTCCTCGCCTCTATCTCAACATGGTATCGAGCAGGTTCCCTAGTGGGAACTGTTCCTAGGGCCCACCCACTATTTCGTCCTGCCCGGAGCGCGCTCTGCCCTAGCTCGAGTCGCGCTGGGCCTTTTTTTTCCTTTGGCGGCCCGATCGCGTCGAGCCGCCCGCTTTTTTTTTGGCGCGCCACTTCCGCGGCCTCGTCGCGCCGCCCCCCTCTGACCCTCGCGACCCCGCCGTCCCCTCTGACGGCCCCCGCGATCACCTGCGACGGCCCCGCCGTCCCCTCTACCGGCCCCTCCGCTACGCTTAACGGCCCCGCCGTCCCCTCTGTCGGCCCCGCCGTCCCCTCTGTCGGCCCCGCCGCTGCACTTGACGGCCCCGCCGTCCCCTCTGCCGGCCCCGCCGCTGCACCCGACGGCCCCGCTGTCCCCTCTGCCGGCCCCGCCGCTGCTTCAGACGGCCCCGCCGCTGCACCTGACGGCCCCGCCGTTGCTTCAGCCGGCCCCGCCGCTGCACCTGACGGCCCCGCCGCTGCACCTTCCGGCCCCACCGCTGCACCTGACGGCCCCGCCGCTGCACCTGCCGGCCCCGCCGCTGCTTCAGACGGCCCCGCCACTGCACCTGACGGCCCCGCCGTCCCCTCCGACGGCCCCGCCGCTGCACCTGACGGCCCCGCCGTCCCCTCTGACGGCCCCGCCACTGCACCTACCGGCCCCGCCGCTATCCCTGGCGGCCCCGCCACTGCATCTCCCGGCCCCGCCGCCCAAGCAGCCGAGCCGCCCTAGCAGCCGAGCCGCCCCAGCAGCCGAGCCGCCCTAGCAGCCGAGTCGCCCCAGCAGCCGAGCCGCCCCAGCAGCCGAGCCGCCCGAGCCGCCCGAGCCGCCGAGCCGCCCGAGCCGCCCAGCAGCCGAGACGCCGAGCCGCCCGAGCCGCCCGAGCCGCACGAGCCGCCCGAGCCGCCCGAGCCGCCTGCACTGCCCTGTCTGGTGAGCACTGAGCTTTACTCTGCGCACTGCCCTCACCCTACTGCTGTCATCGCTACCCCCAGTGTCCTCACCTTCGACGCTGAGGGCAGAGCCATCGACTTTGACGTGTGGGTAGACGACCTGCTGCTTTTCCTACAGTGCGACAGAGCTGACGGCCTCTCTCTCTCTTTGATCTCACTTCTGGTGCCTCTCCTGCCCCTGCTGCTACTGAGGATTCCACTGTTCGCTCACAGTGGGCCACACGCGATGCAGCTGCACGTCTTGCTGTGCGTCGCCACCTCCCTCACTCTGAGCGTGCACACTTTGGGTCGTACAAGAGTGCTCAGACCTTGTACGACGCCGACATTGCACGCTACTCCACCCCTGCCACTGCTGCACTGAGCCGCCTCATGCTACCGTACCTCTTTCCCGACCTTGCTTCTTTTGCCACAGTCGCCGACCTCATTACCCACCTGCGCACTAGTGACGCTCGCTTCCGCGCTGCGCTTCCTGCTGAGTTCTGCGCCAAGAACCCCCCCCCCCCAGTACTTCACTCTCTACTACATTGTCACCCGCCTCCCTGACTCCCTCCGCGGAGTCAGGGACGACTTACTCTCAGTCTGCCCCACCACTCTCACTGTTAACATCCTCGAGAAGTCCCTCCTAGCAGCCGAGAAGAGCATTCTCGCTGTAGGGGCCTCTCGTGGTGACCCGCGCACCCCCATCTTTGAGGGGTGTTCCCCCTCCCCCCTCCTGCCCTCTGTCGCCTCTGCTGCTACGGCCGACCTAGTTGGTTTTGAGTCGGTCGATGCGGCGTCTGCCCCCAGTGGGAGACGTCGCTCTGCCAAGGGCAAAGGGGGCAGGAGCGGTGGTGGAGGCGGCGGGGGCGGTGGGAGCGGCGGTGGAGGCAGCGGAGGAGGTGGGGGTGGTAGCGGGAGTGGTGTCGGGAGTGGAGGTGTCAGCGGCGGCAGTGGAGGCGGGGGTGGCAGCGGCGGTGGTGGTGGGAGTGGAGGCGGAGGCTGCGGTGGCGGCGGCGATGGTGGGAGTGGCGGTGGCAGCGGAGGTGGTGGCGGCGGCGGCGGAGGAGGCGGCGGAGGAGGTCGTGGCTCGTCGCAGAGGAGTGGCTCCGGTGGCGGTCAACGCCAACAGCAGCGGCAGCAGCGTGGTCAGGAGACCCTCTCCCCGCAGCAGCTCCGTGAGTGGTACGCTGCACGTCAGAGGGGTGGGGGTACTGGTCCGTGCACCTACGTCTTGCGCACGGGCGACCGTGCGGGTGAGCCGTGTGGTGGTCCACACCCCGCCCAGCGCTGCTTCGGCCGCCTGACTAACGCTTGGCGCCGCCAGTTTCCTGACGCCTCTGAGATCCCTCGCTGGGACCAGCTGTCTAGGGCAGGAGTAGCTATCTTTGATCTTGACTTTGATGCTATTCTTGCTGCCATGTATGCTGTGACTACTAGTGAGGAGGGTGACTGTTACCGGTGTTTCCCGCCCGGCCCGGGCATTGGTACTGCGGCTCTAGGTGCTGTTGAGGCTGCTGCTCTAGGTGCTGGTGAGGCTGTCGCTCTAGGAGCCAGTGAGTCTGTGTCCTCAGGTGCTGGTGAGTCTGCTCTCTCAGGTACTGCGTCGGCTCCGCCCTCTCTCACCTTCACTCTTGACTCAGGGGCGTCTCGCTCCTTCTTTCGAGACCGCACCACACTCACGCCGCTTAGTCGGCCAGTGGTGGTCTCCCAGGCGGACCCCTCTGGGGGTCCTGTTCTGGCTCGCTACTCCACTGTCCTGCCGTGCCCTGCGGTCCCGTCTGGCGCCCTGTCCGGTCTCTACCTCCCCTCGTTCTTTACGAACTTGGTGGCGGGTGCTGACCTACAGGATGCAGGGGTCGACCAGTTCACCCCTGCACGCCGACGGGACACCCACTGCACGGACGCGGACACGGGTCGACACTTGACCACGTTCACACGTGGGCCGGGGTCGAGCCTGTACACACTCACTGTTCCGTCTCCTCCTCTTGCGTCTGGTCAGGTAGCTGCGTCGGGTCAGGTGTTTGCTGCAGCGTCCAGGTCTGGTCCTGAGTCTGCCCCCTGCTCGTGTCGCCTCCTGTCCCACGAGACCCTCCTGTGGCACCACAGGATGGGTCACCCCTCCCTGCCTCGTCTCCGGGGCATGGCCTCTCGCCTTCTTGTCTCTGGCCTTCCCCGGTCCCTCCCTCCCCTTACTCCGGGGCCTGGCCCTCCCTGTGTCCCCTGTGTCGAGGGTCGACTGCGGGCTACCCCTCACTCCTCCCCGTTTCCTCCGACGGAGGCCCCGATGCAGACGCTTCACATGGACGTGTGGGGCCCAGCCCGCGTCCGTGGACAGGGTCACGAGCGCTACTTCCTGCTGGTGGTTGACGACTAATCGCGTTACACCACAGTCTTCCCCTTGCGCAGCAAGGGTGAGGTCACTGAGGTGTTGATCGACTGGATCCGCGCAGCTCGTCTCCAGCTCAGGCGGAGCTTCGGCTCGGACTTTCCTGTTTTGCGTCTGCACTCGGACAGAGGCGGAGAGTTCTCCTCCGGCCTTCTGCGAGCCTACTGTCAGGCACGAGGCATCCGCCAGACCTTCACGCTTCCGGACTCTCCACAGCAGAATGGGATTGCTGAGCGCCGCATCGGCATTGTCATGGACGTCGCCCGTACGTCCATGGTGCATGCGGCTGCCCCCCATTTTCTGTGGCCGTTTGCGGTGAGGTACGCCGCACATCAGATCAACCTTCAGCCCAGGGTCTCCAGACCGGAGACCTCCCCAGCTTTGCTGTGGACGGGGAAGGTTGGCGATGCGTCGGCGTTCCGTGTCTAGGGATCTCGGGCGTTTGTCCGCGACTTGTCTGCGGACAAGCTGTCCCCTCGTGGTGCTCCTTGCGTCTTCCTGGGTCTCCCCCCTGACGCACCTGGGTGGCAGTTTTACCACCCCACCTCTCGTCGTGTTCTGTCCTCCCAGGATGTCACGTTCGACGAGTCGGTTCCCTTCTACCGGCTCTTCCCCTACCGCACTCCGTCCCTCCCCCCCCCGCCCCTCTTCCTGGTCCCAGGTCCCCCTCCGGTAGACCCCCTCCCCCCTCAGGATCCTGCCCCTTCAGGTGTGTCTCACGTAGACGCGGTCGAGCCTGTCGAGGTCACTGGTGACTCTGGTGCTGCTGCGGGTGCGGAGCCTCGGGGTGCTGAGACTGGGGGTGCGGAGACTGGGGGTGCTGAGCCTTGGGGTGCTGAGCCTGGGGGTGCTGCGACTGCGGGTGCTGAGCCTGGGGGTGCTGAGCCTGGGGGTACTGAGCCTGGGGGTGCTGTGACTGGGGGTGCTGCGCCTAGGGGTGCTGAGCCTGGGGGTGCTGTGCCTGGGGGTACTGAGCCTGGGGGCTCTACGTCTGGGAGTGCTGCGCGTGCTGCTTCTGTTCCTCGTGGTTCTCCAGACCGTTCTTCGCGCCGCGAGCCGCTCACTCCTCTGGAGCTGCGTGAGTGGTTTGCCCGGCGCTGGAGGCGAGCTGCTGGAGCCGGGGGTACTGCGGGTGCTGGAGGTTCCGTTGCTGCCGAGGGAGCTGGTACCACGGGTCCCGGAGGTGCTCGTACTGAGGGTACTGGAGCTGCCGGGCCCGGGGGTGCCTCTGGAGCTGGAGCTGCTGCGGGTGCTGGCGCTGAGGCTACGACTGTCGGTCCTACTGCGGGTACTTCTGCAGCTGCTGGTGGTGCTGGAGTTGGAGCTGCTACTGGTGCTGGTGCTGCCTCTGGAGGTGTTGGTGCTGTCCCTGCTGTCTCTGGCGGTGCTGCGCGGCCTCGGCCGTACTTCGTTCCGCTCCTTCAGCAGGTTCTTGGTCTCCCGCCTTCCACTAGTCCTTCTCCTCCCGTAGAGTGTCCGCAGCCTGTCCCGTCACGGTCACAGTTACAGCCCGCCTCTCCTCTACCTTCTCCTTCTCCCTACGCTGGTCCTACTGGAGGTCTTGCTGAGCGTCGTGAGCCTGCGTCCCGCCCTGTGTCGCCAGTCCGAGCTGCTCGCACTAGTGGTCGCGCTTCGCGTCAGCGTCCTCCTCCTGTCCCTGGCACGCACCAGATGTCTCTGCGTCCGTCCACTGCTCCTCTGCGTGCCCCTTTGCCTTCTCCTCCTCAGTCTTCTCTTCCTACTCTTGCCGACCCGGAGTCGGACTCTCACCGTGCTGCCAGTCCTACTTTCACGCGTCTTCTTGCTACTCTTGTCACTGACCCTTCCTTTGAGTCCGCTGCTGCGTCTGCCCTAGTTGCTGAGCTGGTCGACTTTGCTGCTGCGTGTCGTCTGGACTACGCTGCCAGTCTTGTTGCTGAGTCTGCTAAGTCTGCTGAGTCTGCGTCTGCTGCGTCTGCGTCTGCCTGTCTTCCGTCCGTCGGGGGTGACTGTGCTTTTGGCACGGACGTCCTTGAGGACAGGCAGGAGGAGTTCCAGTGCTTTGCCGCCGCTTTGCCCCATCTCGTGTCCATGCTTGTTGCCCCTGAGGGAGACCCGGATGCTCTAGACATCCCGACCCCACGCTCTTACGCAGAGGCGATGGCCGGTCCCTACTCCTCTCAGTGGCAGTCAGCCATGGACGCAGAGATGGCTTCCTGGAAGTCCACAGGCACCTACGTTGACGTTGTCCCCCCTCCTGGGGCGAACATCGTCAGTGGCATGTGGATCTTCAGGGTGAAGCGGCCGCCGGGTTCTCCGCCTGTCTTCAAGGCGCGCTACGTGGCTCGTGGCTTCAGTCAGCGACAGGGAGTTGACTTCTTTCAGACCTTCTCCCCGACCCCGAAGATGACCACTCTTCGGGTTCTACTGCACGTCGCTGCTCAGGGTGACTACGAGCTACACTCTCTTGACTTCAGCACTGCTTTCCTGCAGGGCCGCCTGCACGAGGAGATCTGGCTGCGCCGCCCTCCTGGCTTCACTGGGTCGTTCCCTCCTGGTACCCAGTGGAGCCTCCGGCGGCCAGTCTACGGTCTCCGCCAGGCGCCGCGTGAGTGGCACGACACACTGAGGACTACACTTGCGGCTCTTGGGTTTGCTCCTTCTACTGCTGACCCGTCGCTGTTTCTGCGCACCGACACCTCGCTGCCGCCGTTCTACATCCTCGTGTACGTCGACGACTTGGTCTTTGCCACTGCGGACACTGCCGCACTCGCCCACGTGAAGTCCGAGCTGCAGAAGAGACACACGTGCACAGACCTGGGTGAACTGACAAGCTATCTTGGCTTGCGGATCACCCGGGACAGAGCACGCCGCACCATTACCCTGACTCAGTCACACATGGTGCAGCAGGTCCTTCAGCGCTTCGGCTTCACGTACTCCTCGCCTCAGTCCACTCCTCTGCCTACGGGACACTCGCTCTCAGCTCCGCCTTCGAATGAGTCCGTAGAGTCGAGTGGTCCGTATCCAGAGCTTGTGGGCTGCCTCATGTACTTGATGACTTGCACTCGACCTAACCTCGCATACCCTCTCAGCATCTTAGCACGCTATGTTGCTCCCGGCCGTCACAGGAAGGAGCACATGGATGCAGCTAAGAGGGTGTTGCGCTACTTGTGCAGTACGTCGGGCATGGGGCTAGTGCTTGGAGGGCGTGAGCGGCCTGTGCTCACAGGGCACTCAGACGCTTCTTGGGCTGACGACCAGGCTACTCAGAGGTCGTCTCAGGGTTACACCTTCAGTCTTGGCTCTGGCTCTGTCTCTTGGCGCTCTACTCGCTCTTCTTCGGTTCTCAGCTCCAGCTGTGAGGCTGAGATCTACGCCACGGCCATGGCTGCCCAGGAGCTTCGCTGGCTCACCTACCTGCTGACTGACCTTGGAGAGCGGCCTCGTTCTCCTCCAGTGCTGTACGTCGACAACAAGGCAACCATTGCCTTGTGTGAGGAGCACAGACTGGAGCACAGGACGAAGCACATTGCTCTGCGCTACTTCCTTGCTCGAGAGCTACAGCAGCGTGGTCAGCTTCGCCTGCGTTTCGTGGCCACTGAGGCCAACACTGCTGATGTGTTCACCAAGGCACTTCCGCCTCGTGACCATCAGCGCTTTTGCACTCTGTTAGGCCTTGTGCCCACTGGGCCTCACTTGCTTACCTCTTGACCTTGCTTGTACTGCTGCATATATATATCCTTGCTCTTGCTTGTTTAGCACTGTTATATATATATGCTCTGCTGCATGTGAACTGGCCTTGTGGCCTTGATCTTGTGCTCGGAATTTGTGTGGTATCCTTGAGATCCACCCTGAGCTTGCTTTGCTTTGCTTTCCTTTGCTTGACTGGTCTTGTGACCCCTTGCTCTCCCCCACTTTGCCTATGGGGGTGTGTCAGATGATTATATTACTGATGCATATATTTAGGCTGTAGTGGGGTAATCCATAGGGGGTACAACCCAATTAGGGTTGGTACTTGTACTTGTTTCATTTCATAGTGCACTCATTCCTCGCCTTTATCTCAACAAAAAGCGCTTGCTCACCTGCATGGCTGGAACCTATGGATGCAGCAATCAGCAATGCTTTCCTGAAGCAAGTCGAAGGTCGCGACCCGGGCCGACCATGGTGTGTGAGGCGAGAAGTACGGTGCGCTTGGCCATGGCGTTTGAGATGGCAGAGGGCACGGCGAGTCATACACTTTCCATTTAATGCATACGCGTTTCTAACGGCAAGATTGGGTTTTTGAAAGAGGGTTCCACACGAGTATATACGTGCTGTAAGTGTATAAGGGATGGAGCATTCTAACATTTATTATATTGTGAATATAGCTTTCCAGTCTGTCATTTTGCTCTGTTCTCAACTATTTCACAAAACAAGATCCAATTAAATCGATAAAATCATATATAGATTAAGCTGATGAGTAGTTTAAATGCTCGTAATAAACAATTTTCTTACTTGAGCCCAGTCTGGGTGTTATGACGTTATTGCATCTTCTTGAGAAGCTGTATTTCATGTACACAGTTGCGAACACACGTATCGTTTTGTAAGGCGGACGGCGGGAGTTACCAAGGTACACGCGATACAGCAGGATTTTTTCGGATTCCTTACTGAGTCACACTGTACGCGTACAACTCCGATTTTCGGAAAACCAGGCTCGGCCCGCCGACCTCGCCTTCCGAGCTGCCAACGCGTCGCCTTCGGGTTTTCCAACCCTGACCCTGCACCCAACCATCTCGCGACCCCGCGACCTCGGCCTAGCTAACCTTGCTATATTATGCCTATGCCTCGTTGTTCTTTCAGACGTTGTAATCACTTCCGCACTATTGAGTTCTGCGCACTCTTTCATTTCACAACTTATAACACTTGGTATCAGAGCCTAAAGTCCTAGGTTAGCCTCGCGTTTCCGGGGTAGTTTGTAGAAGGGGAGCGATAGACTTGGTGGGCTGTTAAGCGGTCGGCCAGTGGAATAGATCTGATTATTCCACTCCGACTACGATAGCATTAACGCCTTCACCGAAGTCAGAAAAATCGCGAGCCACCCCCTGCCCGTTCGACGAAGCCTGAGGCACATGGAGCAGGCTGAGTTCAACGAGTTCATGCAACAGTTCCGTGCGATGCAGGCCAACTTGCAGAGTATGACTGCAGAGATGGAGCGTCTACGGAAGGAAAACGCCGAACTACACCAGGCGCGTGGTGAAGCGCGCCAGGAGTCGCCTGTCGTGGACGACGCAAGTAGCAGCACTACACCAGATGAGCGGGTCTGGAGCGAGCTGGAAGGCGAGATGGATGCGGACGAAGCGAGGCAGGCGCAGCAGGAACAGTCGCCACAACAGTCGCGTGCAGTACCACCACGTGCAGCAGCGACGACGACGGCGACGCCAGTGTCAGAATGAGAAACGAGAATGAGGAGTGACTAGCAGGAACAACAGTACAAATATGTCAAACCCTAATCTGGTGTACCCCTTATGGTGTGACCCACTATAGCCTAGAACCACACAAACATATAAATGTTTGACACACCCCCATAGGCAAAGTGGGGGAGACCTAGGGGTCACAAGACCAGTCAAGGCAAAACAAGGCAAACAAGCTCAGGGTGGATCTCGAGGATTCCACACAAATTCCGAGCACAAGCAAGCGGTCACAAGACCAGTTCACATGCAGTTTTATAATAGAGCAAGAGGTACAATGATCACAACCTAACAAGGCAAACATGCAGGTATATATATAATGATCACAGTACAGGTAAAGTCAAGAAGTAAATAAGTGAGAAACAGTCGGCACAAGGCCTAGAAGAGTGCAAAAACGCTGATGGTCAACAGGCGGAAGCGCCTTGGTGAACACATCAGCAGTGTTGGCCTCAGTGGCCACGTAACGCAGAAGAAGCTGACCACGCTGCTGTAGCTCTCGAGCTAGAAAGTAAAGCAGAGCAATGTGCTTCGTCCTGCGCTCCAGTCTGTGCTCCTGGCACAAGGCAATGGTTGCCTTGTTGTCGACGTACAGCACTGGAGGAGAACGAGGCTGCTCTCCAAGGTCAGTCAGCAGGTAGGTGAGCCAGCGAAGCTCCTGGGCAGCCATGGCCGTGGCGTAGATCTCAGCCTCACAGCTAGAGCTGAGAACAGAAGAAGAACGAGTAGAACGCCAAGAGACAGAGCCAAAGCCAAGACTGAAGGTGTAACCCAGAGACGACCGCTGAGTAGCCTGGTCGTCTGCCCAAGAAGCGTCTGAGTGCCCAGTGAAAACAGGCCGGTCTCGCCCTCCAAGCACTAGCCCCATGCCCGACGTACTGCACAAGTAGCGCAACACCCTCTTAGCTGCATCCATGTGCTCCTTCCGGTGACGGCCGGGAGCAACATAGCGTGCTAAGATGCTGAGAGGGTATGCTAGGTCAGGTCGAGTGCAGGTCATCAGGTACATGAGGCAGCCCACAAGCTCTGGATACGGACCACTCGACTCTACAGACTCATCCGAAGGCAGAGCTGAGAGCGAGTGACCCGTAGGCAGAGGAGTGGACTGAGGCGAGGAGTACGTGAAGCCGAAGCGCTGAAGGACCTGCTGCACCATGTGTGACTGAGTCAGGGTAATGGTGCGGCGTGCTCTGTCCCGGGTGATTCGCAAGCCAAGATAGCTTGTCAGTTCACCCAGGTCTGTGCACGTGTGTCTCTTCTGCAGCTCGGACTTCACGTGGGCGAGTGCGGTAGTGTCCGCAGTGGCAAAGACCAAGTCGTCGACGTACACGAGGATGTAGAACGGCGGCAGCGAGGTGTCGGTGCGCAGAAACAGCGACGGGTCAGCAGTAGAAGGAGCAAACCCAAGAGCCGCAAGTGTAGTCCTCAGTGTGTCGTGCCACTCACGCGGCGCCTGGCGGAGACCGTAGACTGGCCGCCGGAGGCTCCACTGGGTGCCAGGAGGGAACGACCCAGTGAAGCCAGGTGGGCGGCGCAGCCAGATCTCCTCGTGCACGCTGCCCTGCAAGAAAGCTGTGCTGAAGTCAAGAGAGTGGAGCTAGTAGTCACGCTGAGCGGCGACGTGTAGCAGAACCCGAAGAGTGGTCATCTTCGGGGTCGGGGAGAAGGTCTGGAAGAAGTCAACTCCCTCTCGCTGACTGAAGCCTCGTGCAACGTAACTCGCCTTGAAGACAGGCGGAGAGCCCGGCGGCCGCTTCACCCTGAAAATCCACATGCCACTGACGATGTTCGCCCCAGGTGGGGGAACCTCGTCGACGTAGGTGCCTGTGGACTTCCAGGAAGCCATCTCTGTGTCCATGGCTGACTGCCACTGAGAGGAGTAGGGACCGGCCATCGCCTCTGCGTAAGAGCGTGGGGTCGGGATGTCTGGTGCATCCGGGTCTCCCTCAGGGGCAACAAGCATGGACACGAGATGGGGCAAAGCAGCGGCAAGGCAACCAAACTCCTCCTGCCTGTCCTCAAGGACGTCCGTGCCAAGAGCACACTCACCCCCGACGGACGGAGGACAGGCAGACTCAGACTCAGCAACAAGACTCGCTGCGTAGTCTAGACGACACGCAGCTGCAAAGTCGACAAGCTCAGTGACTAGGGCAGACGCAGCAGCGGACTCAAAGGAAGGGTCAGTGACAACCGTAGCTAGGAGACGTGTGACAGTAGGACTGGCAGCGCGAAGGGAGTCTGACTCCGGGTCAGCAAGAGCAGGAAGAGAGGACGCAGGAGGCGACGGGAGAGCAACACGCTGCGGAGCAGTGGACTGACGAAGCGCCATCCGGTGCGTGCCTGGGACAGCAGGAGGACGCTCACGCGGGACACGACTACTAGTGGTAGCAGCTCGAACAGGCGACGCTCGACGAGACGCAGGTGACACAGGACGTGACGCAGGCTCACGTCTCTCAGCAAGACCGTCAGTCGGACCAGTGTAAGGAGCAGGCACAGGGAGTGGGGAGGCAGGCGGTAACTGTGGCTGTGACTGGACAGACGGCGGACACTCTAAGGCGAGAGGAGAACAAGGAGGAGGAGGCTGACCAAGAACCTGCTGAAGGAGCGGAACGAAGTACGGTCGTGGCCGTGCAGCAGCTCTCGAACCAGCAGAGACACCAGCGGCAGCAGCAGAACCTCCAGAAGCAGCAGCACCTCCAGCACCACCTCCAGCAGCACCGCCAGCAGCAGCAGTACCTCCAGCAGCACCGCCAGCAGCAGCTGCACCTCCAGCACCAGGGTCCGTAGCACCCACAGCAGCTCCAACGCCCGGGTCCTCAGTACTAGCAGCACCTCCAGCAGCACCGCCAGCAGCAGCAGCACCTCCAGCAGCACCGCCAGCAGCAGCAGCACCTCCAGCACCAGGGTCCGTAGTACTCGCAGCAGCGTCAACTCCGGGGACCCCAGCACCAGCAGCTCCACTACGGAGACTGATGTGCCGAGCGTACCACTCTCGAAGCTGAGGGGAAGAGGGCGGCTCCCGCCGTGGTGGGGAAGCACGAGTACCAACTCCAGCAGTACCACGAGCCCGAGACTCACCCCGCCGGAGGCTGCAGTACCGTGAGTACCACTCACGCAGCTGCTGCGAAGAGGGAGGTCCTCCAGGCGCCAGGAAAAAGAACGGCGGCGCACGAGGGCGCGGCTAGCGAAAACGGTGGGCCCTATCGCTTCGGTCCTAGGTGGAACCTAGGCTCGTAATACCATGTCAGAATGAGAAACGAGAATGAGGAGTGACTAGCAGGAACAACAGTACAAATATGTCAAACCCTAATCTGGTGTACCCCTTATGGTGTGACCCACTACAGCCTAGAACCACACAAACATATAAATGTTTGACAGCCAGCAGCAATGCCAACGGCCCCGATGGCAGCAACGGCTTTTGTAAAAATCAACCCGACAAACCCGCCCCCGTTTAACCCGAGTGATAAGTTGGTCACTGTTTCTGCGTGGTTGTTTGGTGTGGAGGTGTTCTTTAATGCTGCTATGATCTATGACGACCCCACCCGCATTAATTTCGCAGTTTCACTGTTGCGAGGACGTGCGCTGGAGTGGTGGAGGCGAACACTGCAACACGAAGGGACTTCGGCAGGAACAGCACGTGCGAACGATGGGACTTCAACACCTGTCACGCATCAGGCAGCATCGATTTTTGGGACGGCCACGATACGCACATGGAAGGAGTGGGGCGCCGCCTTGCCAACAAGATTCGAGCACATATCCGCCTCGGACTCTGCTCGCATGCAGCTGCGTACATGGAAGCAGCTGACTTCAGTCCAAGACTACACCAGTAAATTCTGCAACTTGGCGGACCAGGTGGACGACATGAGCGACGCAGAGCGGTTGGATCGCTACGTGGCGGGCCTAAAATACGAGATACAATATGAGGTCCGACGAACCCGGCCACGAAGCTTCAACGACGCCATCCGGGAAGCCGAGTCAACGGATGCGCTGATGGAGTGGGCGAGATCGAGCTCCGGGGAGGGCCCTCGATTTCGTGGACCGACTCAGCAGCCCACGATCAACGGCGTGGATGCACCGAGCCGAGCCCTTGGGCCGTGCTTTTTATGCAACCAGCTGGGCCACCTAAAAAAAGACTGCCCGAGGCTTAAGCAGGGGAAGAAGAACGACGGAGAAGGGTCGGGAAAAGATATGAGTCAGTAGCAGACGGACCACCTACTGACGAGACCCTGTCGCCCGACAATCACCATCCACACCGGGTCGTGGTACCGATCAGAGCTATCCACCAGAACCGGACGAATAACGTGGGTGAACACGTGGACTACCCTGCGCTGGTGGTAGGGAGGGTTAACGGTTATAATATAAAACTCTTCGTTGACGGTGGGGCGAGCCACAGTCTCGTCAACCTGGCAACGGCCAAAAAAATTGGGGTGAAGTTGACCAGGTGTTTGCCGGAGATCGATGCAAGGTTGGTGGACGGGACACCGCTGGCCATCAGAGATGAGGCGCGAAAAATTCGGATACAGTGCAGCGACAATTTCGGGTTTGGCATGAGAATGTTGGCGACGACGTTGGATGGCTGCGATGTGCTGCCGGAGAGGGATTGGCTGCAGCGTTTCAATCCGACGATCCACTGGACGACTGGGGCGTGCGTCGTGCGAGGATACGGAGGAAAGACGACGCTTCCGAAATGGACGGAGCCGGAGCCGGTGACGACACGTGTCAACGCGGTCAACATGCAGCGTGCGATGAACAGCGGAGCCCAGGCCTTCTTGGTGCATCTGTATGAGGTGGCAGCTTCCGAAAAAATCGCAGACATCGACACCCTCTGCGCGGCAGTCCCCAAGGAATTGGCGAGCATCATTCGGAAGTATCCCGAAATTTTCGCGGATGACCTCCCGGATGGCTTGCCCCCCCAACGACCTGAAGACCATCGGATCCAGCTGGAGCCAGGGGCGCAACCCACTGTTTGGTCACAGTGGCGGCTCAGCCAACCAGAGCTCGCCGAGCTGCGGGCCCAGCTGGATTACCTGCTCGCCAAGGGATTTATCCGGCCCAGCACGCCGCCGTATGCAGCACCGATAGTATTCACGCCGAAGAAGGACGGTGGCCTACGCATGTGCATTGATTATCGGGCGCTGAATCGGGTCACGATAAAGTCGCGTTACCCGATCCCACAAACCAGCGATATGCCGGATCAACTTCGCGGAGCTCGGTATTTTTCGAAGATCGACCTGCGAGGAGGCTACCACCAAATTCGCGTATTCGCCGACGACTGCCCGAAGACTGCTTTTCGCACACGCTACGGCAGTTACGAGTTCACAGTGATGCCGTTCGACCTGACAAACGCGCCCTCGACGTTCCAACTCACCATGAATGGCATTTTTCGAGACATGCAGGACAAGAAGGTCATCGTGTACCTGGACGATATCCTGGTGTACAGCGCGACAAAAGAAGACCATCTGCGGGATTTTGAGGAGGTGTTCCGGCGTTTACAAGGGCGTCGGCTAATTACGAAGGGGTCTAAGTGTGAGTTTCTGAAGCCGGAATTGGAATTTTTGGGGCATGTGGTTTCTGGCGACGGGATTAAAATCGACCCGCGTAAAGTGGACGCCATCGCTAAGTGGAAGCCGCCTACTAATATCCCTGAGTTGCAAAGTTTTTTGGGGTTTGTTAACTACGTCCGTCGTTTTGTACCTAACATGGCAGGGATAACCAAGCCGCTGACCGACCTGTTGCATCACGACAGTGATTTTCGGTGGGGGGAGAGGGAGCAGTCCGCCTTCGACGCTCTCAAAAACATTTTGGGTTCACCCCCGGTACTCCGCCTCGCCGACCCATCTCGACCGTTCGAAGTCGTCACGGACGCCAGCGATTTCGCCGTCTGCGCCGTCCTCCTACAGGATTTTGGCCAAGGGCTGCAACCCATCGCCTACGAGTCACGCAAGATGCAGCCACCCGAGCGTAACTACCCAGTCCACGACAAAGAGATGCTGGCCATCGTTCATGCATTTCGTGTCTGGCGCTGCTACCTTACGGGAGCCGATGTGACAATTCGGACCGACCACAAGTCGCTACAGTACATGCGCACACAACCGACACTCAACCCGCGACAAATTCGGTGGTTGGACTTCCTCGAGTCCAATTTCCGGTACACCATCACGTACAAAAAGGGCGCCAACAACATCGCCGACGCCCTTACCCGACCATCCATGCAAAACGCGGCGGTACTAATCGCCCACACTAACCCGATGCTGACGGGACTATTCACCCACGGCTACAAGATCGACAGGTTTTTTCGGAACCCGCAACAACAGGCTGCTACACAGCACGGCAAATACTACCTAAAAGCCGGTACGAAGCGGATTTGGGTACCGGCATACCAGCCTTTACGAGAGCCGCTAACACAGGAGGTTCATGACTCCAACCTTTCCGGGCATTTCGGCACCGACAAAACACTGAAACTACTGCAGCGGAATTATTACTGGCCGGACATGCAGACCGATGTACAGCGCTACGTGTCAACTTGCCTGACCTGCCAAGCAATGAAGTCGTCACGACAAAGGCCAGCCGGACTGCTGCAACCCCTCGCGCCACCCGAACGACCGTGGCAACAGGTGACGATGGATTTCGTCACGGGGCTCCCAGCTGGTGCAAGTGGCAACGACTCGGTGCTGGTCGTCGTTGATCGCCTAACGAAGATGGCGCATTTCGCCCCATGCCGAACGACGATCACAGCCGAAGATACCGCCAAAATGTTCATCTCCACCGTCGTACGCCTACACGGGTTACCTTCGGCGATCATCAGCGATCGTGATCCGAAATTTACGTCGAAGTTCTGGCAGGAAACATGGGCACAGTATGGTACCCGCCTGCAATTTTCGTCGTCATACCACCCGCAGACCGACGGACAGACGGAACGGACAAATCAGACCATGGAGCAGCTGATTCGGACCAACTGCCCCGACATTCGCAAGTAGGAAGATTCGCTGCCGATGCTGGAATTCGAGTACAACAACGCCCCATCGGCCACGATTAAACAATCACCCTTTTTCCTGAATTACGGGATAGACCTTGTGGTACCCTCTTCAACGACTGTGGACAACCCGGTCCCAAGATCGCAGCAGTTTGTCACGGAACTGCAAACCGCCCGAACGAAAGCAGCCGAGTTCATTCGCAAGGCTAATTCCACGGCCAGTCGTCAGGCGGAAAAACACCGACGGAATTTACCCTTCCGCCCAGGGCAGGTTGTACTTCTGGACACCAAGAACCTTCGACTGCCGCAGCCCGCGAAATTACGGCCCCGCTACGTGGGACCTTTTTGGATCATCCAGATGTTGACACCTGTCACCGCGAAGCTGCTACTGGCCGACGATTGGAAAATACATGACGCCTTCCACGTCAGCCTGTTGCGTCACTACGAACAGCCACATGTCAAACATTATATATATGTTGTAGTTGTTTAGGCTACAGTGGGTTAGCCTATAGGGGGTACACAATTCTAGGGTTTCCTACTTGTACACATTTCACTGTTAGTTCATTCATTCTTGTTCAACATGGTATAGAGCAGGTCCTTCCTAGGACCGATTTTTAGGGCCCACCACTACCTACCTACCTACCTACCTACGCCCTAGGGCGCCTCGGCTTTCACGCTCCTAGAGGCCCCGTCGGCCCCGCGCTCTCGTCCCTAGAGGCCTCGATCGGCCCTGCGCTCGCCCTTAGAGGCCCCTAACGGCCCCGCGCTTACCCCTAGAGGCCCCGATCGGCCCCGCGCTCGCCCTTAGAGGCCCCGAACGGCTCCGCGTTTGCCCCTAGAGGCCCACAACGGCCCCGCGCACGCCCTTAGAGGCCCCGAATTGGCCCCGCGATCGTCCCTAAGGCCCCCGGGATGCCCCGCGCTTGCCCTTAGCGGCCCCCCTTACGGCCCCGCGCTCGTCCCTAACAGCCCCGATCGGCCCCGCGCTCGCCCTTAGAGGCCCACGTCGGCCCCGCGCTCATCCCTAACGGCCCCGATCGGCCCCACCCGCTCCCCGCGCTCGCCTCTATAGGCCCCGAACGGCCCCACCCAGAACGAGCCGCCCGAACCGAGCAGCCCGAACCGAGCCGCCCAGTCCGAACCGAGCCGCCCGACCCGAGCCGCCCAGCCCTAACCTAACCACGCCGCCATCACCGAGCCGCGCCGCCCTACCTGTACCGAGCCGCGCCGCCCTACCTGTACCGAGCCGCGCCGCCTTTACCGAGCCGCGCCGCCTTTACCGAGCCGCGCCGCCCTACCTACCCTTTGGGTACTCCTACTGCTTTTCCCACTGCTGCTACCATGGCTAGCCCTCCTGTGCTAGCCTTCGATGCTGAGGGCCGCCCAGTGAAGTTCGACACCTGGCTTGATGACCTACACCTCTTCCTACAGCTCACTACCAAGGAAGATATCTCACTGTACGATCACGCCCTAGGCCACGCTACTGCTCCTGCTGCTACTGCTGACAGCACTGCCCGCTCATAGTGGCAGACTCGTGACGCCCATGCTCGCTTCGCTATTCGCAACTCTCTGCCGATAAATGAGCGTGAGCACTTTGGGCAGCACAAGACTGCGCAGGCACTGTACACTGCTGTCGTTGCCCGCTACTCCTCACCGGCCTCTGCCGCACTAGGCCGTCTCTCTCTTCCCTACCTGTTCCCCGACTTAGCTTCTTTCCACACATTCGCTGACCTCATTACCCACCTCCGCACTAGTGAGGCTCGCTTCCGCGCCGCTATGCCTGATGAGTTCCTTGCCACGAACCCACCCCCGCTCTGGCTCACTCTCTACCACCTAGCCACGCGCCTCCCTGACACTCTGCGCTCAGTCAGGGACCACTTCCTAGCTCGCTGCCCCACTGAGCTCACCATTGCCCTCCTCGAGAAGGAACTCCTTGCAGTTGAGGCTAGCATAGTCGCTGTAGGTGCCTCTCGTGGTGACCCCCGTACCTCGTTCTTTGAGGGGTGTTCTCCCTCCCCCCTTCTTCCCTCTGTCGCCTCTGCTGCTGCTGTCGACCTCCTTGGTGCTAAGAAGGTCGGGACTGCGTCTGCTTCGAGCGGGCGCCGCAGTGGCAAGGTCAAAGGGGGCAAGGGCGGTGGTGGTGACAGCGGGGGTGGCGGTGGTGGGGGAGGTGGTGGTGGCGGGGGTGGTGGCGCGGGCGGGGGAGGTGGCAGCGGTGGGGGGGGTTGCGGCAGCGGCGGGGGAGGTGGCCGGGGCGGAGGAGGTGGTGGGGGTGGTGGTGGACGAGGCGGCGGCCGGGGTTGGGGTGGTCGAGGAGGTGGTAGCGGCGGTGGTGGTCGTGGAGGCACCTGCGGTGGCCAGGGCTAGCAGCACACTCCGTCGCCCCAGGAGGTCCGTGAGTGGTACTCCCAGCACGAGGGGGGGGGGGGGGGGGGGGGGGGGTGGCCTTAGCTACACGTACGTCATTCGCACTGGTGACCGCACTGGCCAGCCGTGTGGGGGACCGCATGCCACACAGAGTTGCTTCGCTCGTCTGAACGACGCTTGGCGTGTTCAGTTCCCTCAGGCCACTGAGCTGCCCCGCTGGATTGATCTCCTGAAAAAGGGGATTGATATCTATGCTCTAGACTTTGATGCTATTCTCACTGCTATGTATGTGATGTCTACTAGTGGAGAGGGTGCTGAGTACCTGTGTGTCCCGCCCGACCCGGGCATTAGGACTAGTGCGTCTGCCGCTTCAGGTACTTGCGTGTCCGCTACCCCAGGTGCTAGTGAGGCTGCTGCTCTAGGTGCTTGTGCGTCTGCCCCCCCTAGTACTGGGTCGACTGCAGCACTGCACACCTTCACACTGGACTCAGGCGCTTCTCGCTGTTTCTTTCGTGACCGCACTGCCCTTGAGCCACTTGCTCGGCCAGTAGCTGTCTCCCTCGCTGACCCCTCTGGGGGTCCGGTCATGGCGACCTCCTCCACTGTCCTTCCCTGTCCTGCTGTCCCGTCGGGCACACTGTCAGGTCTCCATCTCCCCTCGTTCTCTACAAACTTGGTGGCAGGTTGTGCACTCCAGGACGGGGGTGTTCACCAGTTCACCCCTGCCTACGAGCGTGTCACACACTGCACGTGTGCTCGTACAGGCCGCCACCTGGCGACCTTCATCCGGCACCCGGGGTCGGACCTGTACACACTGACTACTGCCTCCCCTCAGGTCACTGCGTCCGCGTCAGGTCAGCTGTCTGCCCCCTGCTCGTGTCGCTCTCTAGCGCACGAGACTGTCCTCTGGCACCACCGACTTGGCCACCCGTCTGTGCAGCGCCTTCGTGCCATGCACTTCCGGTACCTTGTCTCTGGTCTTCCCAGGGTCCTTCCTCCCCTCCCACCCTCGCCTGCTCCTCCCTGTCTTCCCTGTGTCGAGGGGCGGCAGCGCGCCGCTCCTCACTCCTCCTCGTTTCCCCCGACGACTGCTCCGTTGCAGACGCTCCACATGGACGTGTGGGGCCCAGCCCGCGTCCGTGGTCAGGGTCAGGAGAGGTACTTCCTGATAGTTGTTGACGACTACTCGCGCTACACCACGGTCTTCCCCTTGCGCACCAAGGGTGAGGTCCCTGATGTCTTGATCCCTTGGATCCGCAGAGCTCGTCTCCAGCTTAGCGAGCGTTTCCGCTCGGACTTTCCTGTCCTGCGCTTGCACTCTGACAGAGGTGGTGAGTTCTCCTCCGACCTCTTGGCAGCCTACTGTGCTGAGCACGGCATTGAGCAGTCGTTCACGCTTCCGGCCTCTCCACAGCAGAATGGGGTTGCGGAGCGCCGCATTGGCCTGGTCATGGAGGTCGCTCGTACCTCCTTGATCCATGCGGCTGCCCCCCACATTCTGTGGCCGTTTGCGGTCCGGTACGCTGCGCATCAGCTCAACCTCTGGCCCCGTGTCTCCTTGCCGGAGACCTCGCCCACACTGCTGTGGACGGGGGAGGTTGGCGATGCGTCGCGTTTCCGGGTCTAGGGATCTCGAGCTTTTGTCCGCGATACATCTGCGGACAAGCTCTCCTCTCTTGCTGTTCCCTGCGTCTTCCTCGGCTTTGTTCCGGACGCGCCTGGTTGGCAGTTTTACCACGCCACCTCGCGCCGGGTCTTGCCCTCTCAGGACGTCACTTTTGACGAGTCTGTCCCCTACTACCGCCTCTTCCCCTACCGCACTGCCCCGCTCCCCCCCCCCGCCTCTCTTCCTCGCGCCAGGTGCTGCTGTCAAAGACCCCCTCCCCCCTCAGGGTGCCGCACCCTCAGGTGTGTCTCAGGTAGACCCGGTTGAGCTTGTTGAGGTTGATGTCGACTCTCGTCCTACTGGGGGTGCTGAGCCTGGGGGTGCGGAGACTGGGGGTGCTGAGCCTGGGGGTGCGGAGACTGGGGGTGCTGAGCCTGGGGGTGCTGAGCCTGGGGGTGCGGGGCCTGGGGGTTCTAACTCTGGAGGTGCTGGGCTTGAGGGTCCTACACCTAGACGAGGCCTCTCCTCGGAGCAGCTGCGTGAGTGGTACTTCCAGTAATGCAGCTTCCGGAGAGGTACCTCTGGAGCTAGCCGCACTACAGGGACTGGTGCTGGTACTTCTCCTCCTAGTCGGGAGCTCCCCTCCCGTGAGCGGATCCATGAGTGGTACGAGCGGCGCTGCACACTTCGGAGTGGCGCGCCTCGTCTCACGGACCCCACTGCTGCTGGTGCTGCGGACCCGGGCGTTGGAGCTGCTGCTGGTGTTGCGGACCCGGGCGTTGGTGCTACTGCTGGTGCTGCGGACCCGGGAGTTGGTACTGCTGCTGGTGCTACAGACCCGGGCGTTGGAGCTGCTGCTGGTGCTGAGGACCCAGGCGTTGGAGCTGCTGCTGGTGCTGCGGACCCGGGAGTTGGAGCTGCGGCTGGTGCTGTGGACCCTGGTGTTGGAGCTGCTGCTGGTGCTGCGGACCCGGGAGTTGGAGCTGCGGCTGGTGCTGTGGACCCTGGTGTTGGAGCTGCTACTGGTACTGCGGACCCTGGCGTTGGTGTCTCTGCTGGTTCTAGAGTCGCTCCACGGCAGCGGCCGTACTTTGTTCCGCTCCTTCAGCAGGTTCTTGGTCAGCTTCCTCCTTCTTGTCCTTCTCCCTCCTTAGAGTGTCCTCCATCTACCTCCTCTCTCCCTGCTCCTGCTCCTTACACCGGTCCGACTGGAGGTCTTACTGAGCGTCGTGAGCCTGAGTCTCGTCCTACGTTGCCTGAGTCTCGCCGTGCGTCGCCTGTCCGTGCTGCTCTCACTGGTGGTCGTGTCCCTAGTCAGCGTCCCCCTGATGTCCTGGGCACTCACCGGATGGCGCTTCGTCCTTCCACTGCTATGCAGCGTGTCCCTCTGCCGTCTCCTCCTGCGTCCTCTCTTCTTGCTGTTCCGGACCCGGGGTCTGACTCCTTTCCTGCTCCCAGTCCTACTGTGACGCGTCTCCTTGCTACTGTTGTCACTGACCCTTCCTTTGAGTCCACTGCTGCGTCTGCCCTAGTTGCTGAGCTCGTCGACTTTGCTGCTCGCTGACGCCTAGACTACGCTGCTAGTCTTGTCGCTGAGTCTGAGTCTGTCTGTTCCCCGTCCGTCGGGGGTGAGTGTGCCCTTGGCACGGACATCCTTGAGGACAGGCAGGAGGAGTTCCAGTGCTTGGCCACTGCTTCACCTCATCTCGTGTCCGTACTTCTTACCCCTGAGGGAGACCCGGATGCACTTGACATCCCGACTCCGCGCTCTTACGCGGAGGCGATAGAGGGTCCCTACTCTTCTCAGTGGTAGGCAGCTATGGATACAGAGATGGCTTCCTGGAAGTCCACAGGCACCTACGTTGACGTTGTCCCCCCTCCTGGGGCGAACATCGTCAGTGGCATGTGGATTTTCAGGGTGAAGCGACCGCCGAGTTCTCCGCCTGTCTTCAAGGCGCGTTACGTAGCTCGTGGCTTCAGTCAGCGGCAGGGAGTTGACTACTTTCAGACCTTCTCTCCCACCCCGAAGATGACCACTCTTCAAGTACTGCTGCACGTCGCTGCTCACCGTGAATACGAGCTACACTCTCTTGACTTTAGCACAGTTTTCCTGCAGGGCAGCCTGCACGAGGAGATCTGGCTGCGCCGCCCTCTCGGCTTCACTGATACTTTTCCTCCTGGCACCTAGTGGAGCCTTCGGCGGCCGGTCTACGGTCTCCGCCAGGCACCGCGTGAGTGGCACGACACACTGAGGACTACACTTGCGGTTCTTGGGTTTGCTCCCTCCACTTCTGACCCGTCGCTGTTTCTACGCACCGACACCTTGCTGCCGCCGTTCTACATCCTCGTGTACGTCGACGACTTGGTCTTTGCCACAGCTGACACTGCTGGACTCGCCCACGTGAAGTCTGAGCTGCAGAAGAGACACACGTGCACAGACCTGGGTGAACTGCGCAGCTACCTTGGCTTGCAGATCACCCGGGACAGAGCACGCCGCACCATCACCCTGACTTAGTCACACATGGTGCAGCACGTCCTTCAGCGCTTCGGCTTCATGTACTCCTCGCCTCAGGCCACTCCTCTGTCTACTCGCCACTCGCTCTCAGCTCTGCCTTCGGATGAGTCCGTAGAGTCGAGTGGCCCGTACCCAGAGCTTGTTGGCTGCCTCATGTACCTGATGACCAGCACTCGACCTGACCTTGCATACCCGCTTAGCATTCTTGCACGCTATGTTGCTCCTGGGAGACACCGACCAGAGCACATGGCTGCAGCGAAGAGGGTGTTGCGCTACTTGTGCAGTACGTCGGGTATGGAGCTAGTGCTTGGAGGGCGGAGTCCAGTGGTCCTCACTGGGCACGCAGACGCTTCTTGGGCTGACGACCAGGCTACGCAGCGGTCGTCACAGGGTTACACCTTCAGCCTTGGTTCCGGCTCTGTTTCGTGGCGGGCTACTCGCTCGTCTTCTGTTCTCAGCTCCAGTTGTGAGGCTGAGATCTACGCAGGGGCCATGGCTGCTCAGGAGCTTCGCTGGCTCACCTACCTGCTGAGCGACCTTGGAGCGCCGCCTCGTCTTCCTCCAGTCCTATACGTAGACAACAAGGCCATGCTGGCCTTGTGTCGAGAGCAGAGACTGGAGCACAGAACAAAGCACATTGCTCTCCGCTACTTCCTTGCTCGTGAGCTACAGCAGCGTGGTCAGTTGCGACTTGCGTACGTGGCCTCTGAGGCCAACACTGCTGATGTCCTCACCAAGGCACTTCCGCCTTGTGATCATCAGCGCTTCTGTACCCAGCTGGGTCTTGTGCCTGTCTTGCCTCACTTGCTCTCCTCTTGACCTTCTTTGTACTATTACATATATATATTGCTGCTCTTGCTTGTCTAGGCTTATATATATATGTGTGTACTCCTGCATGTGAACTGGCCTTCTGGCCTTGAACTTGTGCTCGGAATGTGTGGTGACTTTGTGATCCACCCTGAGCTTGCTTTGCTTTCCTTTGCTTGACTGGTCTTGTGACCCCTAGTTCTCCCCCACTTCGCCTATGGGGGTGTGTCAAACATTATATATATGTTGTAGTTGTTTAGGCTACAGTGGGTTAGCCTATAGGGGGTACACAATTCTAGGGTTTCCTACTTGTACTCATTTCACTGTTAGTTCATTCATTCTTGTTCAACACCACAGTCGCCAGCTGTTGCTCGACCGACCCTCGCACCGACTACTCGCATCGTGGCAGAGCCCATGCTGGAACCCTGGAAAATTCTCAACCATCGCGTGGAAGTGACTGCTGCCAGCCGCTCCGTGAAATTACTGTTTCGCTGGAAAGACCGCACGAGCGAGGACGACACGTATGTCGCTGCTGATTCGCTTATGGGACACCCGGTTTTGGACACTTACCTGGCCCGTCGGGGTGTTTCGGATATTCACCCCCTTTCTTAAAGGGGGGGGTAGTGTAAGGAATTTTTCGGATTCCTTACTGGGTCACACTGTACGCGTACAACTCCGATTTTCGGAAAACCAGGCTCGGCCCGCCGACCTCGCCTTCCGAGCCACCACCGCGTCGCCTTCGGGTTTTCCAGCCCCGACCCTGCACCCAACCATCTCGCGACCCCGCGACCTCGGCCTAGCTAACCTTGCTATATTACGGTATGCCTAGGCCTCGTTGTTCTTTCAGACGTTGTAATCAATTCTGCACTATTGAGTTCTGCGCACTCTTTCCTTTCACAACTTATAACAAGGAAAACAGTAGTGGAACAAAATCTCTTCACCTCGCAAATACCTTTCCAGAGCGTGGTTTGGATAAGGGCTGCTTTGTTCCTCGATTTTCCATGACAGCATCGCAGATTACCATCACTGGGGGCCTCCTTTTCTACTGGTCTAGAGAGCAGAGCTGAGGCAGCGGCGTCTCCGTTTCCGTCTCCGTCTTCTGCTAGTGTCCCTCGTTCTCTTCTGGCGCGTCGCGTTAGCAGCCTCCTCGAGACAACCGTCTCTAACGCGTTCGTCCTGTGTCGTCCCCGATATTCTTCTGGTGATTGACCAGCCGCCGCTGCGCTGCCTAGTTTCATAGCTGTTTTAGCAAGACAGTGAAAGTCTCGGTATTATGAACCCGGCGGCCTTATCCACTTGTCGCAGCTCGAAATTTTTGGATCGCAGCTTCGCGAGCACATGCGGCAATGCCGCCAATTTTCAACGTGGGTCAGCCGTTTCGCATTTTCCAATCTGTAGGAATTCGACTAGAAACTGTAGACCGGCGAGCATTGTGTTTCGAAGCAGTACTCGTTCCTCCCTCAGGGATCCATCAGAACTTTCGAGACCCGCAATTTCCGGCCAGCAATCATTCGTCACCGTCCGATCTGGAGCGAATGCACGGTCGTCGCTCAACGGCATCCCGTCTGGGTCTCGGAGAAATGGCAGCGTAGAGAGAGACGTCAGAGCTCCTGCTGTTCGCGAGGAGGGTGAAACAGGAGGGGGTGATGACGGAAGTTCTAAAGGCAAGAATGTGTCTACAACAAGCGATCGGGAACCTGAAAGTCAACGGGAGTCCGGCGAAAACGCGAACAAGCCCAGCTGGTTACCCGATTGGCTTGATCTGACATCGGACGACGCCAAGACCGTTCTGATCGCGTTTGGAATATCGCTGGTGTTCCGATGGTTCATCGCGGAACCACGCTTTATTCCGTCACTGTCAATGTTTCCGACATTCGACATTGGTGACAGAATCATTGCGGAGAAGGTGAGCCATCTGTCGTTTAAGTCTTCGAAAAAAGTTGATACGGGAGGAAATTGAGAATGCCTTATTGCTGAAATGCGAGAAACTCCTCAAATTTCCTAGTCCTGGAACATACATGTGGATTTTCTCAGAGAAATCCTGTTTCTGACAGGTTGAACAAGCTCAGAACGGTATGTGCGGGCTTGAACTTATTCAATCTTCCCTGCCGTGCAGATCTCCTACTATTTCCGGGAGCCAGAGGTTGACGACATTGTCATTTTCAAGGCACCCAAGGTTCTTCAGGTACGCATTTTTGTATCACTATAGGTTTTTTCGCTTACAAAATGTCCGGATTATGGTGGTGGTGGTTGTAAGACTCACCATGCGAGCTTTCTACATGCAGGAACGAGGGTACAGTGCAGGCGAAGTATTTATCAAGCGAATCATAGCTACTGCTGGCGACGTTGTGGAGGTGAGTGCTGTCTCCTTGTATCCCCACCTGTCTTTCCTGCTTGCTCCGTAATTGCGTGGCAAGTCGCATCTTTATGGGACATTTTCTCGTCTGTCTCTTCATGACTCATGCAGGTCAAAGCTGGGAAAACATATGTGAATGGTGTCCAGAGGAGTGATGAATTCACTTTCGAACCACCTGCATATGATATGAAGCCGCAGGTACGCACCCTTTGTTGACGCCACTCTTGTTTTTGCGCATTCTGGCGCCGTCTTCATGATTCCATCCTGTTTTTCCCAATATCAGTGAACCCCACCAGCATTTTTCTCTTGCATAACCTAACATGCGCCGCTCACAAGAAGCCTCCTGTTACTCCCTTGCACAGTATGTCCCACCAGGATACGTGTTTGTCATGGGCGACAATCGTAACAACAGCTACGACTCCCACATCTGGTAGGCGGCATACTTGCTTCAGCTTTCAGGCTCTCTCCATGCCTGCATGCTACCATCATGGAATCACTTGGCTCTTTTCTAATACGTAGCTAATAGCTAACATGTATTTCAACATTGGTTCTAAATCTCTTCGCTGTACGTGAGCAGGGGCCCTCTACCGGTGGAAAATGTATTGGGCCGATCGATTTACAGATACTGGCCTCCTAACAGACTGGGGTCGACAGTTTTGGAAGAATCAGCTGAAGTCATTGCAGGGGCTCCTGCTCCTCAATTGAAGTCCTCGTGAGACTAAGATCATGGTTCGATTTTGTCTCAAGACACCCCTTCTCTTGAAAGAGGATTCGTGGGAATGCACCGCTGCTTGTTTGCAGTACCACTGTACTGTGTGAAAAGTTCAGTGTGTTGAGTTGACTGATTGATGTGTACTGTGCTGTGGGCTGCATACCACTGGCTATGAAGAGGCCACAAATACGTAAATTGTGCATGATTGCATACATTCTCTTACAGTACAACACTGAAGCAGATAACAATCTGGTCTTAGGTAGATGTGCACCTGCAAATCCTATCTAAGCACAATGCAGCAGTGTTGTAGGTACAGTACAATGATTCAGTTGCATGTCTCAAAAGTGTTCACAAACAAGCAACTATGCTGACCAAAACCTGTCAATCAACAAAAATACAACAACCAAGTCAGTTTGTTAAGCTTTCTGCTTCTGTACTCTCTTTTTGGCAAACTCCACAAACCGTTCTAGGTCGGCCTGAATAATGCTCTGCACCAGTGGGGCTAGGCTCTGACAGGGAAGGAGAAGAGGAAAGGGGGGTGGGGGACAAACGGGAGTGAGGAGGAAAGAGGAATGAGAGAGCAGACCGAACAAATACCACGAAGCACTCAAAGTCGGCCTGAATGATGCACTGCACCAATGGCGCTAGGCTCTGATGGGTAAGGAGATGAGGGGAGAGATGGGGGCGAGGAAAGGGGAGTGAGGAAGAAAGAGGAATGAGGGATCAGACTGTGCAAACTCCACGAATTGCTCAAGGTCGGCCTGAATGATGCTCTGCACCAATGGCGCTTGGCTCTGATGGGGAAGAAGAGGAGGAGGGGGGGTGGGGGAAAAAGGGGAGTGAGGAGGAAAGAGGAATAAGAGAGCAGACCGAACAAATACCACGAAGCACTCAAGGTCGGTTTGAATGATGCTCTGCACAAATGGTGATAGGCTCTGATGGGGAAGGAGAGGAGGAGAGGGGGGGTTCAGGAAAAGGGGAGTGAGGAAGAAAGAGGAACGAGGGGGTGGAAAGGGGTACGGTGCGGAGAAGGGAAGCAGGGATGAGAAGAGCAAATGAAAAGCCATAATGAGAAACTTAAAACCTGACTTTGATTCTGGCTGAGCAACAGATGGCCAGGCTGTAGCTGGATCAACTGTGGTGCAGAGGAATCGTGAACATTGGAAGAAACACACACACATACACACACACATATACACACACACACACATACACACACACACACATACACACACATACACACATACACACACACACACATACACACACATACACACACACATACACACACACATACACACACACATACACACACACATACCCACACACATACACACACACACATACACACACACATGCACACACACATACACGCACACACACACACACACATACACACACACATACACACACACATACACACACACACACATACACACACACATACACACACACATACACACACATACACACACACATACACACACACATACACACACACATACATACACACACACACACACACACACACACACACACACACACACACACACGAAAACAAAACTACTACTAGAAGGTGAAAATATCTGAGATGGATGAAAGGCGAAGAAGTTGGGGACAAGTGAAGGCTGAAAGAAACGTACGTTCGCGACAGGGACGAGAATGCCGGGCACCTCATAAGAGATTGTCATCTGCAAGGATGAGCAGCAGGGAGGGGGGGGTTGGAGGGCAAGGAAGAGAGGGCGGTGAGAGGGGGGGGGACAAGTGAAGGCAAAGAAACATACATTTGCGACGGGGACGAGAATGCCCGGCACCTCATAAGAGATTGTCATCTGCAAAGATAAGCAGCAGGTGGGGGGGGGGGTGGAGGGGCAAGGAAGAGAGCCCGCTTTTGAGTCGACTCAATACAGACCTCATAAGAGATTGTCATCTGCAAAGATAAGCAGCAGGGGGGGGGGTGGGTGGAGGGGCAAGGAAGAGAGGGCGGTGAGAGGGGGGGGAAGGGAACAGCACATGAGGTGGGTGTGTTTTTTGAGAATTCTCTAAGATGAGCAGCAGGGGGGGGGTGGAGGGCAAGGAAGAGAGGGCGGTTGAGAGAGGGGGGGTTGGGGAGGGAGAGGGGACTGCACATGAGGTGGGTGCAAATACAGCATGTCAAACATTCCAAATAAATCTACTGCAGGGGAATGTAAGGAGGAGAGTGCTGGCGCGAGGACTGCACCACAAACCGCACTAAACCATGCCACACCGCAGTATCTCCAGTTGGCAGTCCTGAGGACCAGTGGCGCCATTGCAGGTGGAAAAAACAGAGACTCAGAGGAAAACTACCACACCACACCACGTCTCACCAGACCGCACCGCACCACACCACACCACACCACACCACACCGCACCGCACCACACCATAGTACCTCCAGCTTGCAGCCGTTAGGACCACTGGGGAAGAAACGAACGGCCCCTCTGTTGGGGAGTCCATCCAGGGATCGCCAGTGGATCTTCTGATGGTGGATGGGCTGGTGGGGGGAGATAGGGAGAAAAAGAAGGGGTACAGGGAGGAGAAAGGCAATCAAACATGCTGTATGCACAGGTGCTGGGGAGACCATCTAGGGATCTCCAGTGGATCTTCTGATGGTGTATGGGCTGGTGAGGGTAGAGGCGTGAGAGGCAAAGGGGGAAGCATAGAAAGAGAGGATGGGGTGTGGGGGGCGGCAGTCAACAAATTGCTGGCTCTGCTGTTGGGGAGACCATCCAGTGATCGCCAGTGGATCTTCTGATGGGCTGGTGAGGGGGAGGTGATGGAGGGGCAGAAAGAGAGCATGGAGAGCATGGAGAGCATGGGTGATAAACTTTACCCTTCTCCCACCCCGTTTCCCCTTCTCATGCCCCTCTACCCTCCCTCCTCCCACTCCCCTGCCCTCCCCCCTCCGCCTCACCTGCAGGTTCTTGGCAAAACTCGTTGTAGCAAATAGATTGTTCCCGCCCTCCCCCCCTCGCAAATCCGTGCAGATCATACCTGCCCTCTCTCAGCCGCACCTGTAGATTCTTGGCGAGCCAGGAGAACTCGAGGTTCTGCCCCAACGCTTTGTAGGACTTAGTTCCACCCGACCCCCCTTCCACTTTCCCCGCCTTTCCTCTTTCCCCCTCCCCACTCCCCCTTCCCCCTTATTCCCCCACACCTGCAAATTCTTGGCGAGCCAGGAGAACTCGAGGTTCTGCCCAAAGGCGGTGTAACGGAGGGTCCACGTGGAGAGCTCTGGCTTGTCGTCCCGCACCTGGGGGGATGGGGGCGAAGGGGAGAAAAGATGGTGCGGTCAGGGGGAGAGGCGGGGGAAAGGATAGGGGGACGAACGAGGAGGGGGAGGGGGAGGAGGGAAGTGGCACAGAGAAGGGGAGGGAGAGGTGGTGGGGGGAATGCGCGAAATCGGGGATGGGCGGAAGTTATCCATGGCATACAGGGATGGAGTAGTAAGAAGCACAGGTCAGCTTATAACAGGGATAAAAACCACTCACTTTTACCAAAGTGATCCAAGGCATTCATGAAGGAATAAGCACGCGGCCCATTTATAGGTCACCTTATAATGCGGATAGCAATCACTCACTTTTACTGAAGCAATTCAGGGCATCCGGGAAGGGATGAGCTCTCAGCCCATCCACAAGTAAGCTTATCCCGGGGATAAAAGAAGTACTTACCTTCACTGAAGCAATCCAGGGCATCCAGGAGGGGAAGAGCTCTCGGTCCAACCACAAGTAAGCTTATAGCGGGGGTAGAATTACTTACTTTTACTGAAGCAATCCAGGGCATCCAGGAAGGGATAAGCTCTCGGTCCAACCACAGGTCGAAGGCCAATGGGAGCGGGACAGATGGCGCATCCACCACGGCCCTGCCACGTCAGCGCATGAAATGACGTGGCAGGACAGGACCGGACAGGTGAGGTGAACGGATGGCATGATACAGACTGATGAAACCAAAGGTGCGACTGCAGCAGCAACACGCATCTTAACTCAATACAGAGTGAACAAGGAGTCAATACAAGCGCATCTGCACTCACACCAGCAGGGTAGGTACGTAAGCATTTCACTTAGTGAGCACTTACCACAAGCGCACACTTACGCACTCACTTGTTTTCAAGCCACGTGGCCGAAACCAGCAGACCACGACGTTGAGAAGGCCTCCCAACACGTGGCACAGCGCTGTTGGTTAACGATCCTTGTTCAGCAATCCTGATTCTAGCTCCTGAAAACCCGGAGCCGAGGGACAATGGGCGGGAAGGACGAGCCGCAGCTGCGAGGACTGGCCCGGACGTACGTGCGCGAGAGAGAGGATAGCTGACACGTGGCACGTGGCCATAGGCGGAGTATTTCGGTGATTGAAACCCGGTAGCGGTTGATGCGGCGGCTGACGTGGCAATCGCAGAGCTTGCAGCGGCCATATCGACAAATTGGCGCGGGGCGGGATCGACGATTGAAGAAAATTCCCGAATTTGGTAAATCCAGTATAGCAACTCTTTTGGGCGTTACGGACTGTTCTGCCGGCACGAGGCGCTGACGCCAACTAGCGGCCGTGAAAACAGGCCGTTATTGCAAATCACGGCCAGTCGCGCGTCGTGTGGCTAGACGCGACAATCTCGAGGGAGAGGAATCTAGAATACCGTATGTAGATTACGAAAGAGAGCGAAATATATGCGTAAAAGGTGACTGGTCAGCAAAAACGTCCACTGATAACCTTGGGAATGTCGTAGAAGTCTGATGGATTGTTGTGACCAGAGGAATCCACGCTGTGCGTCTTCTCTATACCGAGGATAAATGAGATGCAACTGCAGCTAGCCAACTGCAGCTCGACACGCGTTGCAGAGCAATTGAGACTCGATTGTGAAACGTCACGACACCGTTTCGCCACGACAGCATCACTGGTGCCCAGTGTAGAATGCGAACATCCTTAGTTGCAATTTTTTTTATCGAAACTGTCAAACAAAACGCAGCAAAGTTCAACCAAAGAGAAAAATAAATCACGATAATTCGAATCTCAATTTTGAAAGTTTGGTGGGACAGGAGGCGTTCTTTTCCCACCTCCCCCACACTGCCCTTCATGCATCTGACCTGGGCCCGAACCAGCACCAAACGAACCTCCACCCGGACCATTATTTGCCATCCCTGGCCCAGCATGACCCCCCGGACCTCCCATTCCCCCAAAAGGCGGGTTATTTCCCATATTGCCCGGAGGCTGAAATTGATTTTGCGGCTGAATGGGTGCCTGGGGTTGGTTCCCGTGCTGCTGGCGGTTCGGTGGGGACTTGGGTCGCAGAGCCTCAATCTCAGGCGTGGTAACCAGCAGGTGCGGCGCTCCAGGCGGGGGATTGCCTCGGCCCGTGCCTTGCCAAACCTTCCCGTCTGGTCCGGCAAAGAGCTTGCAGTAGGTCTGGTAGGAAACACATACCAAGCCGGAACGGAAAGGGTGTGGTGAGGACGCTGAAAAAAGTGAGAATCTCAAGGACGCTGAACGAGCAGTCTGAGTGGTCTGCTATACATGTCATTATAAAGGCAACAAAAACACCATAGATGCACACACGGAGAATACAACAGCATGAAGACAAGCATGCTAAACAACGTAGGGAAAAGAGCAAAGACAAAATTGAAGTCGAAAAGTGGGGGGAGGAGGGAGGGGGGAGGGGGAAGGAGGGAGGGGGGAGGGGGCAAAAGGATAAGTCAGAACTGGGGCGTGACGTGACCAATCACCTGTGGGTTGAAGTTTGAGGAGGTGAGAGATTTCCCCACGGTCAGCCAACCTGCCCGGATATTGTGGTCAGCGCCAAACAATTCTATGCGCCGTCGCCCGAGAGCAAAGTGCTCGATGAGGGAGTAGAGCTCCTCAGGCTTCTCCGTGCTCCCTGAAAAGGAGAGTAAAAGTGGTTGAGAGAGGTTGGAGTGGTTGGACGAGGTTGAGAGACGTTGAGGGCAGTCAAAAGTGGCTGTAAAAGGAGAAGAAGGGACGAAACAGTCTAGGAGCGAAGTCATTGATGAGGAAGTTAAATTTCTCGTGCTTCTTGAAGACAAGGACAATGAAAGTGGTTGAGTGCGGTTAAAAGGGTGGAGCGTGGTTGAGAACGCTTGAGAGCGGTTGAAAGAGGTGCACTGGGGACGAGAGTGATTCAACAAAAGAGCCAAAAATGGTGGCTGCTCCAATATAAGCACATGAGCTACAGTCACTTACCAAAGGGCGGCTGCTCCGATATAAGCACATCAGTGTCAATGTTAGCGTGAATGACGTGGCCGTCCGTGCTCCTCCTGACAGTGCCTCTGATGCCCATCAGACAGTGCTCCTGGGGGAGTCGAGAGGTTGGAAGGTTGAAATGACGATGAAAGAGGCCGATAAAAGCAGATCAGAGTCAATGCTGGCGTGAATGACGAGGCCGTCCGTGCTCCTCCTGACCGTGCCTCTGATGCCCATCAGACAGTGCTCCTGGGGGGGAGGAGGAGGGGGAGAACGGGGGGTGAAAAGGGGGAGACAATAGAGAGAGTGATTGTGAGGCACAGGAAGAGAGAGATTGGCATGAGCACATCTGTGTCACTGTTGGCATAAATGACGTGGCCGGCCGTCTGTGCTCCTCCTGACAGTGCCTCTGATGCCCATCAGACAGTGCTCCTGGGGAATGTGGAGGGAGGATGGATGTCAGGAGGGTACTAAGGTCTCAAAACATGGATGTCAGGAGGGTACTAAGGTTGGGTAAAAGCAGCCGGAGGTGACTTTTGAGTTTGAGGAGGGCGCTCTCCACTCAAAAGGCACCTCAGGTTGGGTAAAAGCAGCCGGGGCAGAAGGTATTGCTAGTCGCAGGTAAGGGAAGGGACTATGTACCAAATCCACTAGGAAAATATGCCAAATGGTGTACATGAGACGGAAATTTAGGCGCCTCAAAATATGTCATAAGGCGTACATGAGCTTGTACCAGAGCTATTGGGCCCATCCATTCACAAGCACCAAAATCTGCCTGCAGTCGCATGCATACTCCACATCCCACACCGCACAGAACCACACTACACCACGCCAAACCAAACCATACTGTGCCGCACCATCCTGCACCGCACTGCACCTTGGAGTGTTGGAACAGCGTCTCAGACGTGTGCCCCCAGGGGCTATCAGGCTTCTCTCGGTTGGTCTTCACCCAGCAGATGTCCTCACAGCGGCGAAAGCCCCACTGGGTGTGAGGGAGAGAGGGGCGGAGGAGGATAAGAGAGGAAGGAGAGAAGGAGGATGAGAGGGTGAAGGAACTGGCAGCGGCAGTAGATACACTCCGGTTGGTCTTCTCCCAGCAGATGTCCTCACAGCGGCGAAAGCCCCACTGGGTGTGAGAGGGGGAGGGAGGAGGGAGAAGTGTGAGAGAAAGGTTGAGGAAGCGGATGAGAAAATGTGGAGCTGGCAGTAAAAGTAGATGCCCTCTACCCAGCCTAATCTGTCTTCACCCAACAGAAGTCCTCACAGCAGTGAAAGACGGCATTCCAAACGTGTACGGCTCTTGAAGTGCATGTGGAAACACAGAGGGAGGGTCGCATACGTTTCTGACAACTCTGAAGCCTTTGGGAGAAACATCCATTCCAGGCACAAGGAGGTGAGGGAGGAGGGGTGTACCTTCTGTGTACCTTCTGCGTACCTTCTGCGTACCTTCTGTGTACCTTCTGCGTACCTTCTGCGTACCTTCTGCGTACCTTCTGTGCACCTTCTGTGTACCTTCTGTGTACCTTCTTCAAGAGCACCCTTTTGGAGCACATCCAACAGAGGGGGGAAGGAGGGGAGGCGTAACTTGTTGCGACACACCCATTTCAAGCACATGCAAGGGTTCAGAGCGGGGCGACCCTCTGTTTGAGATTGGGTTCAGAGCGGGGCGACCCTCTGTTTGAGATTGACTTTGAGAATTCTCAAACTCAATCTCAAACAAAATGGGTTCAGAGCGGGGCGACCCTCTGTCAAGCATGCGCGTATGGGCGCACCATTTGGCATACCTTCTTGAGGCACATGCGCCCATACTCCAACCCCTCTGCATCCCCCACCCACAGGAAGACGAAAGAAGGCGTGTCGGCTATGGCCTGTGGGGGAGGGGACGATGTGAGGAGGGTGGGGAGGGTGGGGGGGGGAGGAGGAGGAATTGGGTGAGGAGACGGAGCATAAGTATCGACCTCTTTCCCCACCCACAGGAAGACGAAAGAAGGCGTGTCTGTAATGGCCTGCTGGAAGGGGGACAGGAGAGGCATGGGGGGAAAAGAAGCAGACAAGGAAAACGTGAGGACGTAGGCAAAGGCACCACGAAGACATGGCCTTTCGAGGCGCCTCAAAAGGCACCGCAAGCATGTCTTTGTGGTGCCTTCGCCTACGTCCTCAAAAGGCACCGCAAACACGTGGCCTTTCCCTACATGGCTTCGCCTCTTTCTGTCTTTCCAAGCTTGTTGCTCCTACTCGCAGTTCCTTACCCGTTCCTATGTAAGTAGACGACTTTTGAGACGTCTCAAAAGCTTTCTGTCTTTCCAAGCTTGTTGCTCCTACTAGCAGTACCTTACCCGTTCCTACCCTCCAAGATCAAACCTCCCCTGGTGGTGCCTACCTCGATTCTCAGTGCCATGATTTCTTGCGGCGTCCACCACTTAATATCTTCCCTTATCCCTGGTGCCGCAGGACGATATCCTGCGGACGATATCCTGCCCCACCTGGATTATTTGGTACTACTGGTATCCTCGATACTCCTCCTAGCCTACCGTCACTACCAAATAATCTCCTGGCGTTTTCTACCTCAATCCTCAAAGCCATGATCTCTTGAGGTGTCCACCACTCGATTTCGTCCCCCGTGCCCGGTGCTCGCCGCACATACTCCCTCTCTAACCTACTGGCAGTGCCTGAGTCCCTGAATCAGAGTTGACTTTTGAGTCGACTCAATCACACACACCTCAATCCGTAATGCCATTATCTCTTGAGGCGTCCACCACTCTATCTCATCCCCCATGCCTGGTGCCCGCCTCACATACTTCTAGCTTCCCCCAGTTCCTACCTACCTCCCCCAGATCGTACCTCAATTCTCAGCGCCATTATTTCTTGAGGCGTCCACCATTCTATCTCATCCCCCATGCCTGGTGCCCGCCTCACATACTTCTAGCTTCCCCCAGTTCCTACCTACCTCCCCCAGATCGTACCTCAATTCTCAGCGCCATTATTTCTTGAGGCGTCCACCATTCTATCTCATCCCCCATGCCTGGTGCCCGCCTCACATACTTCTAGCTTCCCCCAGTTCCTACCTACCTCCCCCAGATCGTACCTCAATTCTCAGCGCCATTCTTTCTTGAGGCGTCCACCATTCTATCTCATCCCCCATGCCTGGTGCCCGCCTCACATACTTCTAGCTTCCCCCAGTTCCTACCTACCTCCCCCAGATCGTACCTCAATTCTCAGCGCCATTATTTCTTGAGGCGTCCACCATTCTATCTCATCCCCCATGCCTGGTGCCCGCCTCACATACTCCTCCCAGGGGGGATCGATTAAAATGACATCGAATTTGGTGCCGAATATTTCAGGAGTCAACTCGACCTGGGGGAGTGTGTGTGGGGGGGAGTGTGTGGGGGGGGGGGGGGAAGAGGCTGTTCGATGACTGATTGGCTTGAGACGCCTGATATGATATTACCCATGCGTGTGGTTGGTTACCCTGTTACCCACGTTACCTGGTTACCTGATTACCTGGTTACCCAGTTACCTGTTTCGAATCCATCTGAGGGTACACAGGCGGAGTAGTAGCAAGGTTACATGCATAGTAACATCACACACCTTCATTGCTCACAGTTACCAGTTTCAGATCCAAAAGAGGCTACACAACAACGCTGGTTACCCGGTTACCTGTTTCAAATCCATCTGAAGGTACACAGGAGGCGTGGTCGCATCCGCCACACTCCTTGGAGCACCTATTAAACGAGCCTACATGCATCATGGCTGGTAACCCGGTTACCTGTTTCAAATCCATCTGAAGGTACACAGGAGGCGTGGTCGCATCCGCCACAATCCGATCCTTCCTCGTTATAAGCTCCTTCAGCTTCGGATACTCCTCAAACCTATCAGAGACGTCCATATCGCGTATAAAGTTCTGCGGCCTGTATCCCGTATCCACAAAGTGTTGAGAATAGTCGTTCTGCGCCCCCCTAGACTTCCCCCGCGTTGCCACATACCCCATGCGCCCCCCTGGCGTTACCATGCCGCCCCTTCCTCCCATGCCTCCGCCCATCCTTCCGCCCATTCCCCCGCCCATGCCTCCGCCCATGCCTCCACTCATGCCTCCGCCCATCCCTCCGCCCATGTGCGGGCCTCCAGGCCCTCCCGCGCCCATCTGGCGGTTTTCCCCTCCCCCTCCTCCTCCGCCTCCGCCTCCCCCTCCGCCTCCGCCTCCCCCTCCGCCTCCGCCTCCCCCTCCGCCTCCGCCTCCGCCTCCCCCGCTTCCCCCGCCTCCTGCCCCCGGCCCCGGCCCCCCTCCGCCCATGGGCATTCCCCCAGGCGGACCCATGCGCATGCCCCGTCCCCCCATTCCGCCCGGACCTCCCCCCATCTGCATACCTGGACCTCCGCCCATGGGCATTCCGCCTCCGCCCATCCCCCCTCCGCCCATTCCGCCTCCGCCCATCCCTCCGCCCATGGGCATGCCGTCTCCGCCCATAGGGGGGCGCCCTGCGCCCATAGGCGGACCTCCCCCTCCGCCCATAGGCATCCCTCTTCCGCCTCCCCCCGCCATCATATCCATGCTTCCGCCCATTCCCATGTTCCCCATCCCGCCCATCCCCCCCATGCTTCCCATTCCGCCCGCTCCCCCCATATTCCCTATCCCCATGCCCATATGCCCCATGCCCATTCCCATACCCATCCCCATGCCTCCCCCCATCCCCCCGCCGCCCATCCCCCCTCCGCCCATGCCTCCCCCCATGCCCCCCATACCTGGCCCCATCGGTCCCCCCATATGCCCCATGCCCATCCCCCCCATTCCCATCGGCCCCATCTCCCCTCCCATGCCTCCGCGCCCCATCCCGCCTCTCCCCCCATGTGCGCCACCCCCAGCTTCCCCCGCTCCTCTTCCGCCAAAACCCCCGCCGCCATCAAAACCCCCGTCCCCAAACCCGCCATCCCTCCGCCCTCCGCCCCACCCGTATCTCCCAGGTTCCCCCCAAACCCTTCCGAAACCCCTGTCGTCCTCTTCCCCCGCTCCCCCTTTTCTCTTCCGCTCGTCCTCCCCCGCGCCTTCCCCCAGGCCATTCCCCCAAGCCCGATCCTTCCCCTCCTCCCTTTCCGCCGCCCTTCCCGCGCCTTTATCGGACCCCCCCGCTTCTGCTCCCCCTTCCTCTCCATTTCCCCCTCTGGCGGAAAAGCTTCCGCCGTTCCCCATCACGTTAGGGTTAGACCCCCTGACGTCATCTATAGGTCCCTGCTCCGCACCCCAGCCGCCTTCGCGGAAACCGGTCCTACCTCTGTCCTCCATACAGTCCAAAGTGCACAGTGATACGAGCGTCGGTAACTGTGAAATTCACGGAAAGCTAACGAACTAAATAAAATCGGTGGCTGTATCGACCCCTATTTTGAAAGATTCTGACAGAAAAGAACAGATAGCGACAAGCGAAGGAGCGCTATGGCCGAAACCGATTTCCGTCAGAAGAAGCGACTGTCGTGCGATGACGAACCTTCTAATCTTGAACTTAGCTGTAACCCGCGGCACGTAACTAGTCCGAATGTACGTGACATTGGGAAGATCGAGTAGGATGTTCGAGGGGAAGGTTTTCACAAAAATGATGAGTCGCGAGGTTGCGGAACAGTCATTGTCGTTTTACTGTAGGGAAAAGCTTCTCGTGTGTTGATACCGCTTATGGTATGAAAGTTCCAATATTTGCTAACAAAACAAATCTGTACACCAATTAGCACATATCCAGACTGTCCATGACGAACCCACCCAACCCAGTGCATACCTATTTACAGATCAAACAGAAAATGACAAGTGAAACTTAGTATTAATGCTCTGGGAGTCTGGGCTGGGGGATGAATGGGGCCCATTTGATAAAGGGCACGAGAGACAGGGAGAGTTGATGCTATGAGCATGCAGCAACACTGCAGAGAAGAGGCAAGCTAGAATGGGGTGGAGCTCGGCAGGGCTACAATAGCGAGCTGATTAGAGTGAGTGTGAGCGTGAGTATGAGTGTGAGTGATTCTGCGGGTTAGACTGAACCTGTGGGTTAGAGATAGCCTGTAGGTTAGAGCAGGTTCAAGCAAACCTGTGGGTTAGAGCGAAGCTGTGGGTTAAAGCGGAGCTGTAATTTAGAAGCTAGAAGGCTCTCGGGAGGCGAATGGAGCCCATTTGATGGAGCGCGAGGGAGACAAAGAGAGTGGATGCCACAGCATGCAGCACCACTGCAGAGAAGAGGCATGCTAGAATGAGCGCTGAGGTGGGAAGGGCTAGGATAAGCAGCACGGCTGATTGAACATCTGTGGAGAGTAGATTTGTATGGGTTGAATGTGAGCCGTTGATCGATGGCAAAAGGTCAGGCGGAAATTGGTGGGGTGCAAGGAATGGGAGGAATGAGAATACGGGCATCGAGGGCATGGGCAATTGAAGATTCGGTGGCGGAAAGGGAGGAACAAGGAATGCGGTGGTATACGGTGAGGATGATGCAGGTGCGGTGATAATGGGTGTAGATGCCGCAAAAACTGTCGTCACCGGTGTAATTGGTATAAATGGTGTAGACGATGGTATACCCGCATGCAGCAGGTTATGAAGCATAACATTTTGGATGATCCCTGTAAGCAGGAAGCATGCTGCAGCGAGGGAGGAGAGGACACCCAGGAGGCCGAAGTTGAGGGCGAGATAGGCGTGGGAGTAGCGACGTAGGAGTCGGAGCGTCATGGAGAGAGAGGCGAGGAGGGGCGATGGAGTCTGCACTGACACCGATAGGAGCACTCTGCAGGCGCGGAAGGGACGGGGACCGGGGGGGGGAGGGCGGGTAGGTTCGCGGAAGAGAAGGGACAGGAGACAGAGGGAGGTGAGTGAGAAGGAGTGTGAGGAGGCAGGGTGCAGCGAGGGAGGAGAGGACCCCCAGGAGGCCGAAGTTGAGGGCGAGAGAGGCGTGGGAGTAGCGGCGGAGCAGACGGAGGGACATCGAGAGAGAAGGAAGGAGGGGCGATGGGGTTTGGACTGAGACCGATAGGAGCACTCTGTAGGTGAAAGAAGAGGCAAGGGAGGGTTTGGAGGGGGGAGGAAGAAGCGGGGCGTGAGACAGAGGAGGAGGGAGGTGAGAAGAAGGGGCGAGAAAAGGAAGAGGATAGGATTGGAATTCTGAACAAGGGTCTCACATGGTGAGGATTTTTGAGGCGCCTCAAAAATTGGAATTCTGAACAAGGGTCTCACATGGTGAGGATTTTTGAGGCGCCTCAAAAATTGGAATTCTGAACAAGGGTCTCACATGGTGAGGAGGAGCAGTGCGAAGTCGAGGTGAATGGCGGTCACCACCCCGAGCACCACGGGAGTGCTGAAATCAGTGAACTCAAAGAGAGGCGCCACCGCAAAGGCCACGGCAAGGAGAGTTGATGCGATGGCTGAGACGATGAGGAGCGAGGGGAAGAAGGCTGCATCGAAGTTGTGAGAGGCAAGCCTGAGAGGGGGGGGATGGAGCGGATGGGGGCCGAGGGGAGAGGAGGGCTTTACATGTTTCAGAACTACGGCGAGCAGTGTGAGAGGATGAAGGCGAAATGCAAGTGGCGTGAGTTCTAGCAGCAGCTGTTGTTTGCGATCGAGGGGATGAAGGGAGAGGGGAGAGGGAAGAGGGGGGCTGTAGATAGTTTCAGAACTACAAGGAGCAGCGTGAGAGGGCATGTGAGAGGTTGAAGGCGAAATGCAGATGGGGTGAGTTCTAGCAGCATCTGTTGTTTGCGACCCACCCAAAGGATCACCTGAAAGAGCTTTGCAGCAGTTGCCACTGTGCATGCCACGTCAGCATCTCATCCTCCGATCCCAGAATCAGCCGCTGATGTGGACGAGATCCTGCCACGTAGCCCCTAGACAGCCCTCTTGATAAACCTCCCCTCCCTTCTGCTCCTATAGCAGCTTCTGAACCTAGCATAACTTCGTTTTCCGAACTCAAAATGGCTCGGTCTCCTGAAACTGCGCTTTCTCCTGAATAGGCTGCTTCTCTCGAAGAAGCTTCTACTCCTGAGGCAACGGCAGCCTCTCCACTTCCTGATATAACGCCTTTGCAACTCTCTAAGGAGTGGTTAGATCCTATTGCTGCTGGCATTGCTGCTACAACTGCTATTGAGTCGACTCCAGAGGCAATGCCTGCCTCTCCACTTCCTGATAGAACCCCCTTGCAACTGTCCAAGGTTTGGTTAGTTCCTAGCGCTGCTGGCACTGCTGCTGCAACTGCCAATGCTGGTGGTGCAGCTGCTGCCTCTGCTGCCAAAACTGCCGCCGCTGCTGCTGCTTCTGCCTGCTGTTCATATTGTGTTATTTCCCCCTGCGGCTGTGGTTCCACCTCTTTTGGTCTCACAACGCCTTGCTCACATTCCTCTCCCTCCTGCTCCGCCTGTCCCTCTTCCTCTCCCTCCCCCTCTTCCGCCACCCCTCTCTCTCCCTCACTCTCCGCCTTGCCTTTTTCTCTTTTCTCTGCTTTCCTCCCTTTCTCTCTCTCCTGTCGCTCCTGCTGCCCTTCCCCATGACGACACCCCCTTTGCACCCGAATCATCGCCCCTTTACCAGCGACAGTAGCTTCGAAGTGACTCTCTCCCCCCTGCTCCCTCTCTCTTCCCCCCACTTCCTTCCCCTTCCCCCCTATGTTCCCGTCGGTTTTCCCTTCCAGCCGCCCCTCTTCGAGTTGCCCCTGTTCAAATCGCCCTTCTTCTCCCCACTCCCTCACAGAGTGACAAACATCTACAATCTCCTCCTCACCACCCTCACTCCCACTACTCTCCTCACTCCCCTCTCTCACTCTCCCTCTCTCCCCCACACCCTCCCCTTCCCCCACTGCTATCGGGAGGTGCATATAGAGAGCGACAAACGCAGAGACCAGCAGCCACAGCAGCAGCAGACCAACGCAGGCAAGCCACAGCACGCCAGACCCCACTATAACCTCCTCGCCTTTAGTCACACCCCAGGGTGCTAGCGCCACCCTCCATTCCGCACAGCACTGTGCTACCGGACCTGACACGGAACCGGCTGCCGTACCTCCGCCTGATTCTGCCAAAGCTGACCTTCCTGCACTATGCACCACCGAACCAGTAGCCTTCACGTCTCGAACCGCCGAGCCTGATGCTTCCAAACCAGGCTGGACCTCCGAGCCTTGCCATGTGGAACTGGAGCCAAAGGCTTGACCAGGCATTCGAAATCCTGCACTCGGGCAGACAACGAATAATCGGATCGCCGCAAGAAACCAGGGCAGGAGGAACAAAAGAGCGGCAACAGACAGCAGGGGGGGCAGCAGCAGCAGAAATCGGACGGCTCTGGATGGGAGTAGCCCAGTTGATCGAAGGGCTGAGGATGCGAGAGAGAAGTGACTAGGATGGTGGGAGCGAGGAGAGGAAAGGAGAGGGGAGGGCGGAGATGAGGGGATGAGGAGCAGGAAGAGGAGAATTAGTCCTATAGAACCAGCTAGGAGGGAGATGAAGAGGGCAAGTAGCCGTTCGTCAGGGGAAATGCCTAATTTGTGAGGAGACTGGGAGTTAAACAGATGTATGTGATGGAAGAGTGGTTTAAAACGGTGCTGAGCGGTAGGACTTGAGATGTTTTGGGGGCTGGAGAGGGTTCGGAGACTGGTAAGGGCCTGGTGGTCCGCCTGGACCTGAATTGGCTGCGGTTGCTGCGCTATAATAGCTTCGATAGTCGCGTATAAGCATAGTAACAAGAGAATCAGCGTTAACGCGCGGAGAGCAGAGGCCGAGAGACGGGAGAGGAGGTATAGGGAGCCTAAGAGGAGAGGTAAGGGGGCGAGTATGGAGAGAAGGAGTGCGAGGAAGGGAGTGAGAGAGAAGAGAGGGGAGATGAGGCGAAGGAAGGAGGAGCAGGACCAAGGCGGGTAGAAGAAGAGGGTTTCGCGGACGGTGAGGTATGCCAGGAGGAGGAAAGTGAGGAGGGAGAGGAGGAAGTTGTGTGTGGGGAGGTGGATGTTGTGAGAATCCGCTTCGTTTAGGAGATTATGCGCGGATAAGTGACGGCGGATGGGGCGTGTTAAAACGGGACGTGCTAATAGCGGGGATTGCAGGGATTCTCGCGAGCTGGGGAGTGAGAGGGAAGAGGGGTCATCCGAGGCTGGGTGTGACTGTATCGGATGTGACGGAGGCGAGCGAAGTGGGGTTCCGTTGGGCGATACAAATCTGGGGTGACGAGAAACGGTTATAGCAGACCTTGATTCAGCTGCTGGTGCTGACGTCAGTACTGATGACGTGTACTGCTGACTTGCTGACTCAGATGACATGGCTGCGTCAGGGGGATGCACTGCCTGGGTTGAGTCTGCTTGCTGAATTGAGTTTTTTTCTAGTGAACCTGCTTGAGCTTCTGTCGGATGTGCTTCTAATGAGGGTGTTACGCTCCCAAAACTCCGGTGCGTAAATTTCGGCTGCTGAGAGCTCATTTTGGAATGAGAGGAGAGACGAAGACACCAAAGGCTGCTTGAAAGCTTGTATAAGAAACATGGGCGGAGGAGGTGACTGAAACGAGAAAGCGTGCAAATTGTGTCAGAGAAACAATGAAAGAATTCTACGAAACTGGATGGACTGAATAGTGGCGTCGAGCGGTATGACAGAGTCGTGATCGTCACGTACTGGACAGAGCTACGACGTGATATCGATAGGACGGAACTTGACGGCAACGCAGATCAAGCTACTTGCAGATACAACAACGGCTTGAAAACTGGAAAATGACTATATTTCTCAGCGAGAACGCCTTGAGGAAACGGAGAACCCAGGTGAGAATTGTTAATTCCATTAGAAGATGGCCATTGAGCTTTGATTGACGTGACGTGATTGGCGGACTCAGGGAGTGCCTCTGGTATTGCCTTCGAATTCACGTACTAGGTTTTGCCTGGTGCGTTGCGGTCCAAAGCACTTAAAGGATGGTACTGTGGTTTATCAGTGACCAACGCGGCAACGCCTCCCGAGATTCTCGTGACCCAACAGATTCCTCTGATCAGGCAGATTCCCTGACTAGTGACCGTTGCATTCGTTTCACGATTAACGACAGACCCTCGCGAAAATTGTCCAAACCAATTGTTGAGGTTACGACGACGCTGCTGACTATCCACCACACATTTCGTCCTTCAATCGCGTGATGCGAGGCTTTGACGATCCTTTCCCAACCAGGGTAACTTTCTCGAAAGAATGGCTGAAATCTCGTAGCCGTGTGTAATTTCCAGACTCAGGAATTCGTCGAGCCTCGTTATGGTTTCGTCGAGACCCCCCTCTCATCGCCAGTTCCAATCCCATCTCCCATTATCACAATCGCGTATGGAAGCTGCTAGGACCATATGCTAGGCCAGCCACTCGCTCCCAGTTCAAACCGCTTAGTTCCTGCTTAGTTCTTTGCCGCATAGTATTTTGCAGCGACTTCCTCTGCTGTGGCTGTTGCGACTGTTTAATTATTTTACAGCCACTTGAAGAAATGGCTTCAGCTGCTGTCAGTTCCCAACTATGGTCGCCGACACAACTTCCACGGCTTCATGCCTCAAAAGTGAAAAATTCTGTCAGGGTGTTCATGCCGAAACCGGTAACAAGAAGCCATTTTCTGGCAACAGTTGGCGAAAACGAGAAGATTAAGGAAAGACGTACAGGGGTCCGGCGTAATAGTAGTCGCGTCAGTCAGAGGTGTCGCACCAAGACTCTGTCCAGACACAATCCGGAAACAGGTAAAGCTCGTAATTCAGAGGGAAATTTTGATTCGCGTTTGGACTCTTCTAGAAAGAAACGTTTTTACAAGTTCACTTCGACAAATGGGTCGGGGTGGTGCTTTCCACGGCATTCCCCGATTTCTTTCTAGAACAAGCCTTCATCGGAAAACGTCTCTTTGCGTTTCTCTAATCCCCACTTCACCTTGCCACTCTCTGTCGAATACAAGATGTATTCTCTCTCGCGTATACAAAAAAGTTGTAAATCCACTCCGCTCAATCACTATACCAACTTCTCTCCCACATATGTTGTCACCTCCTCGCCTCGTCCCATTCTGTGGCAGGCGAGACGGATTTGCAGGGCGAAACTCGCTTCCTGGAGGTCAGTGGACGCCTCTAGTTTCTCTTTCCTGTTTTTCTTTTGAACATTGTTCGAATCCAGAAACGCTTCAAATAGCGGCTGTCTTGGGCTGGCATGGGATGGAACGGGATGGCATGGGCTGACATGAGATAATATGGCTGGCATGGGATGGCATGGGTTGGTATGGGTTGACATGAGATAATATGGCTGGCATGGGATGGCATGGGGTGGTATGGGTTGACATGAGATAATATGGCTGGCATGGGATGGCATGGGGTGGTATGGGTTGACATGAGATAATATGGCTGGCATGGGATGGCATGGGGTGGTATGGGTTGACATGTGCTGGCATGGGATGGAGCTGGCATGTGGTGTCGGCGAGGCTGGGTCCGGAGTCTGGCAAGGTCTCTGGCAGTCGCTTCACCCCTTCCATTTCCACCCAGCACGCCCACCCGCCTCCCTCTTCGAGTATATTTCTATTCTTATTTATTGGGAGTCATTCTTTAGAATTCGTGATGATGGATATCTGAACGTTCTTCCTCCCTACCTCCCTTTTTCTCTGTTTTCACCCAGCCCACCTCCGCCGCCCAATCAGAATTGGCCAAGTCGCCTCCCCCCTCCACCTCCAATTCCTCCTCCCCTGAACCATCAACGGATGGCCCGGCTTTGTTGCCAGACCCAGCCTCGTCGACAGGCTCGGGATCAGGCACGGTGCTAGGCTCGGTGTTGGACTCGGACCCGAGCCAGCGGCGGAGTGTGCAGGTGACGTTTACGTGTGGAGTGTGCGGGGCCCGCACCTCACGGCTGGCGAACCCCCTGGCATTGAAGAAAGGCACAGTCTTTGTGCAGGTGAGAGAGGGGTGGGGACGGACAGACTTTTGAGTCGACTCAAAAGGCACAGTCTTTGTGCAGGTGAGAGAGGGGTGGGGACGGACAGACTTTTGAGTCGACTCAAAAGGCACAGTCTTTGTGCAGGTGAGAGAGGGGTGGGGACGGACAGACTTTTGAGTCGACTCAAAAGGCACAGTCTTTGTGCAGGTGAGAGAGGGGTGGGGACGGACAGACTTTTGAGTCGACTCAAAAGGCACAGTCTTTGTGCAGGTGAGAGAGGGGTGGGGACGGACAGACTTTTGAGTCGACTCAAAAGGCACAGTCTTTGTGCAGGTGAGAGAGGGGTGGGGACGGACAGACTTTTGAGTCGACTCAAAAGGCACAGTCTTTGTGCAGGTGAGAGAGGGGTGGGGACGGACAGACTTTTGAGTCGACTCAAAAGGCACAGTCTTTGTGCAGGTGAGAGAGGGGTGGGGACGGACAGAAGAAGGGATGGTGGATGGGGAATGGGGAGCGAGGGGGTGGGCGGAAAGGGGGGGGGGAGATAAAGGGGGGGATTGAAGGAGTGAGCGAGTGAGACGGGAGGAAGGGATGAAGGGCGGAGGTAAGGCAGCATGCAGGTGTCATTCACGTGTGGGACTTCTGTGCAGGTGAGTGGGGAGGTGGGGGTAGGTGATGGAGGGAGGGCTGAGGGTGAAAGGCGGGAGGAAACAGGCAGTGTGGTGGAGGTGACATTGATATGCTAGGTGTGTGGCGCCTCATGGTGACATTGAACCTCATGGCTGGCCCTCTTTTTTGAGGTGCCTCACTTTTGAGGAGTTTTGAGGTGTCGAAATGTCACGGCTGGCCAATCCCCTGGCGCTGAAGAGAGAACAGCCTTTGTGCAGGTGTCCTATCCTAGTTTATTTCACTCCAATGTCCCATGCCTCATATAATGTGCCTAATGTCACTTGAGTCCCTTGTTTTTGCGTTTGTGCTACTGCGCCTCGTCCTTCTGTGTTGCTCATGCCCCATTGTTCCCTTGTTCCTCGACATCCCCTTGATGCGCACTGAAGTGTGGTGGCTGCGAGAAGTTTCATCGGTTAGTGGATAATCTAGGGCTCATTGTGGAGTACGATTTCCGAAACGAGAGTGGTAGTGAGAGTGGAAGTGAGAGAGGCTAATGTGCTATTGCATCAACATTTCGCCTCTATGGTGTTTCCGTGCAATTTCACCAGTAGGAACTGTATGCTGGATTGCATGTAGAGAGCCTTGTGTGGCTTTTAAAAATACCAGGTGGTACCAGTATTCAAGCCTCAGAATTGGAGCAAAGAACATGAAAACACTTATGACCAACACTCTTTAAAGAAGGCAGTCATTTGTTTATAGAGTTCAACGTATATGGTTTATACCGGTGAAACCAGGGGGCGTTGTTATGAATGAACTTGCAGAGTGCGCCGAATATCGAATATCGAGAATGAGAATTACAGAATGACGATACAATGAGAAAGGCACGACTAAATAGGGGGAGTCCTAGCTAGGCGGAGAGGTTGGGCGAGGATGGATCGGTGATGGATGCGATTGGTGCGGAGGCGACTCGGGGGTGGTTTGGTGCGACGAAATAGGAAGGACAGGTTCGTCGCATGACCCTCGGGATGGCCTCGCTAACGAGTGCCTCAGTAAGGATTCTGTAAATCCTTACAGGCGTGCAATCAAATTAACAGCTAGCCTTTCCTGGATAAACGCCCTATGGGACGACATATGCGGAGGGGCGTTTATGAGGTGCCTCGCATAGGTTGTCGTTGTTAGCCATAACAGCTAGCCTACTAGCAGTCTCGTTGTGCATAAAACCAGCCCTAAATGCTTTTTATCTCGTGCATTGCATTGCTCAGAGGCCACTGGTGGTGGCCACTGGTGGTAGGGTAGGGTATGAGAGACCAGGTCACTCACGCCTGTCAAGAACGAACCCAATGCTCTACCAAGGGCTTCAGTTTCACATACTCTTGTGTTGAGTGTATTACACACGGTCTTTCCTAATTAAACCTACTCCTACCACATTGCAGCTCACTGGAATCATGTCTCAAGATCTCCTAATACGAGAGGTCATGCCTATCAAGACCCAAGAACGACCCCCCCAATGCTCTACCAAGGAGGAACCGTCCGCTGTAGGTTTTAGCACACGTGTGTATCCTCCAGGAATGATAGGGACGGAATACCTAGGATGTTACCCTGTAACATGGCTAAGAGGCTGGACAGTCTCAAGCAGGCATCCTGTCGGGGGCTCTTGCACCAGAGTACAAGCAAGCCGGTGGATTGTGGGGCACATGAGTTGAACACTCAAGGGATATCCGTGCGGAACGGAGCTATCCGGTGGAGGCGGGGCCCTCCGCCGGGGCCCCAATCTTCATCCGCGCGCTTCGAGCTTGTGTTTCATCGCGGCAGTCAGGGGCATGTGAAAGCCACGCCTCACCAGAGGATCTGCAGCGGCAGCGCAAGCCGACCACAGGCACAGCGTGTCAACCATCTTTTTAACCACCACCTTGGCAGGCTCATTCCTCGCCAGGCCTGCGCCGCCCAACGCTTGCTCCATCACCCGCGCAACGTGCCCGTCCGGGTCCGAACTGGCCGTTTCTCTGCATTCCCCGGATTCGTTACTCAAAGAGGCCAAGACCGCGCCGATCGCGAGCCTGCAGAGCCGCAATCGCGGCGTCGCTGCACCCACAGCTCTGGCCACGGCAACAGCGCGCTCCACAGCTGAGGCGGTGCTGTCTCCACGCCAGATGCCCCACACCGCCGCGCATGACGCCGCCAGCGCTGTAGCGTAAAGCCAGGTGGCGGCGCCACGCTTCTCGACGACGGCGGTCCCAATGGCCGCGCAGAGGGCCGACACCCTGCTCTCCTCCTCGCCCGCCGAAGCATCGAAACCCTTCAGAACCATGCGGTACCTGCAAGAGACAGAACACAGGCCACGCGAGTTTCTTTAAGCCTACTGCACGCACGCAGCTCACTGAGACATGTCTGAAAGCTACGAGAGACAAAACACGGTCCGCACCGCCACACCCCGTCAGCCGTGCGTGCAATGCAACCAACACATCTTGGTAAAGAGCGCAACGAAGCAAGCACGCTGCCGGCGTGCACCACCCAGCACCCACCCGTGCACAGTGCGCATGAGCTTGTGGGCATGCATGACGGCCCACAGGCCAGGAGGGATGTGGCGCGCTTGTTTCCACTCTGCTGCCCACGTGGCCTTGGTTCTCGGGGGAAGCTCCAAACCCAAGTCAGCCTGCTCGCCAAAAACCGTCCGCGCCATGCACAGGAGGTAGAGAACGTTCGCACGGTTCATGTGCGACCCCAGGTACCATTTCTGCCCACCGATGGTTGCTTCGGCAACCCACGCCCCGCTCTCCAACTGCCGGATGCCGGCCAGCCTCCATCTCTCCACCTTCCCCGCGTCCTTGGCACCATGCACGGCACGTTTCTCTGCTCCACCCGCGTGTGCCGTCCCAGCGTTGTTCGCGCGTTGGCCGCCACCCGCCGTTCCCACCTCGTCGGCCCTGGCACCCTTCTTCGCTGCTCCGCTTGCTGCCCCGCTTGCTGCCCCGCTTGCTGCTCCGCCACCTCCGTCGACCCCTGTTTCCGCGCCGCGGCCTTCGATCCAGCACACCTGCGTGATTTCCGCAAACGTCACCCTTCGAGGAGCGCGCCGTGCGTTCTTCTTAGCAACCCCTGTTTCCGTGCCGGGGCCTTCGATCCCCTGCGTTCTACTTGGCACGTCCCCTGTCCCGTCAACCCGTGGGCGCTTGCGGGCCGTTGGTGCGAGCGCGGACACCACGCGTGCAGAGGCCCGCTTCGGGAAGCGTGGGGACGCGGCAGCCTTGGGCGGGGTGGGATCGTTCGCGCGTTGGCCTCCCGCGGGCTCTCCCTCTTCCTCCTCTCCCTCTTCCTCCTCTCCCTCTTTCGACATGTCTTTGTCGATCCCCGTGCACAGCCCACTCTTCTCGCTGCCCTGGGGCCCAAGAGGATGAGGAGGAGGAGGAGGACTAATGAACAGTGGAAAATCTGCATCGTCGTCACTCCATTCACACGTAGCCGGGAGGTCTTTGTCGGTCCCCGTGCACAGCCCACTCTTCTCGCTGCCCTGGGGCCCCAGAGGAGGAGGAGGAGGATTAGTAAACAGTGGAATTTCCGCGCCAGCGCCTTCGATCCCGCGCACGTCCCCTGTTCCGTCAGCCCGCGGGCGCTTGCGGGCCGTTGGTGCAGGCGCGGACACCACGAGTGCAGATACCCGCTTCGGGAAACGTGGGGACGCGGCAGCTGGGGGCGGGGTGGGATCGCTCGCGCGTTGGCCTTCCGCGGGCTCTCCCTCTTCCGACTCTCCCTCTTCCGACTCTCCCTCTTCCGACTCTCCCTCTTCCGACTCTCCCTCTTCCGACTCTCCCTCTTCCGACTCTCCCTCTTCCGACTCTCCCTCTTCCGACTCTCCCTCTTCCGACTCTCCCTCTTCCGACTCGTCTTTGTCGGCCCCCATGCATGGCCCACTCTTCTCGCTGCCCTGGGGCCCCAGAGGAGGATGAGGAGGAGGATTAGTAAACAGTGGAATTTCTGCATCGTCGTCACTCCATTCACATGTAGCCGGGAGGTCTTTGTCGGTCCCGGTGCATGGCCCACTCTTCTCGCTGCCCTGGGGCCCCAGAGGAGGAGGAGGAGAAGGATTAGTAAACAACATTGGAATTTCTGCATCGTCGTCGCTCCATTCACACGTAGCCGGGAGGTCCAAGTGGCCTATCTGCATCGTTGTCGCTCGATTCACGCGGGGGGTTTTAATCCTGTCAGCTATCTCCTGAAAGGCTTCCCAAATGACCTGCTGTGCCCTCTCGTTGAGGAGTTCCTGTACCTTGTCAAACGTCAATGCCTCTCTCGCCGCCTCCATCACCAATTCCGCCGACTCGATCCTGGCCTGATTGCCCCGTTTCAATAGCCAGCCCTCGACTCCCGCGTGGCACGCCGTCTGCTGCTGCTCTGCCGTCTGCTGCTGCTCCTCCATCTCTATTTCCTCCATCTGCTGCGTGCACACCGACGGATGGGCCTAGAGCGACGTGTGAGGGCGATTGCAGGAGCGCCGTCGGCCGCGCACACACCTACACCGTTGTAATAGCGATGGCCACTCGCTCGCCTAACTGCTGTGGGTGAGGGGCCATGAGCGGTGTGTGAGAGCGATTGCAGGAGGGATAGGAAAGGGTGCAAGGGCAGGGAGATATGGGAGGAAGGAAAGTCAGCAGGTGGGTGGGGTGGGGTGGTGGTGATAGCCGCACACCTACACCGTTGTTGTAATAGCGATGGCCACTCGAGGTGACTTTTGAGTCGACTCAAAATTCACCTCAGGTGGGTGGGGTGGTGGTGATAGCCGCACACCTACACCGTTGTTGTAATAGCGATGGCCACTCGCTCGCCTAGCTGCCTTGAGGGATGGGCCATGTGGGAGGAAGGGAGGAGAGGGGGAATGGGACGACTGCGCAAGGCAGGAAGGGACGAGTGGGTTGGGTCATGCGATGATGTGCACGGGGGGAAGGGACGAGAGCTGAGATTCTAGGAGGCGCAAGGGAGGGATGGACGCGAGGGGGAAAGGGACGACCGGCATGGGAGGAAGGGACGACCGGCATGGGAGGAAGGGACGACCGGCATGGGAGGAAGGGACGACCGGCATGGGAGGAAGGGACGACCGGCATGGGAGGAAGGGACGACCGGCATGGGAGGAAGGGACGACTGGCACGGGAGAACGGAACGACCAGCAATGGCGCTGTGTGCGAAGTGTACGAAGTGCGAAGTGCTTTGAGTCGACTCAAACCGCGACACCGACGCAATGGCGCGGAACGGTAGAGAACCGAGCCCGTGACTGGGGCCTATTCGGGCTCGACTATGCAAGGAAGGGGGCCTATTCATCATAAACGGCATGCAAGGGGTTGGGTGACGAAAGTAGCAAATGTGAGAGTAAGAGATGCTAAGTCGATGGAGCGAACACGGTGCGGACGGCAGTGCATGTTCGACTTGGGGATATGAATGCGAACCGTCAAACCGTCGACATTGTATAGCATTTGCGCGAAATGGGCAGCTGGTCGGTAACCCAAACCCTTATCTGGAGTTGCGCCTGCACCTTACGCGTTGCGTCGTTAACCCAAACCATCACCTGGAGATGCGCCTGCACCTAACGCACGCGTTGCGTTAGGTGACTCTCCCGAACCACCGAGGGACACGTGGTCTTGGTCCTCTATGTGGACTTCCTATGCCTGTGTCCCCTTTTTCGCTGCTTGGAGAGGTAATTTGTTCACCTAATAGACGGGATTAGGTTTTGATGCCTTAACAGTGGTGACTGATTTGGAAGAGTCATTCTAGTTTCTTCGCCACTGGTGTCTGGTTTCCCGCCGTTGTTGCTTGTGCGACTCTTGAGGTGCAGACGAGGTCGTAGCTACAGTGGTTTCGGCTGGTGTGGCGATGGTTTGCGAAAATGCATGACACGTCTTTCAGTGCCCAAGCCTGTGAAAAGGGTTACACCAAGGCTTGGAGGGATGAACCCGTTCCGCAAAACTTCGTGAACCCGTCGGTTCCCTGTGTTGTCGAATAGGGCAAACCCCCTGATGACAACACCACTCAACTTCAGGGAGCCACGTCCAAGAACAGCGAAGTAGCATAGAAATAACGAGGAACAAACGAATGGTCGCGATTTCTCTAGCAGAATCCAGCGGCCCGAAGGCTCTCGATTCAGAACAGTTCGCCACTGATTCCCGCGACACGGCCGGTAACTTCTAGGAGAAGCCGATCGGCTGAACTGAGGTAGAGAGATGCATGGAGTGAGTGCCTTCCGTATCGTACCTTACCCCACTCAACCGTTTTTGAAAGCGACTGAGCTCTTTGAACCGCGTAGCAGATGTGCACACTGCCTTCAAAAACCACCATATTCACATGAGTAAGTTGTCGAAAGCAGGTATCTCCGAAGCGCTTTTAGGAACTTTCGGGTCTTGGATAGGAGATCAGCAGTCGTGCCGCGTTTGGTGTAGGATTAACCAGCCTTGATAGGAGACCAGCAGTCGTGCGTTAGACTCTGATCTCACCAGCCTTGATAGCAGACCGCCATGGATTTCGAGCTGCGGAGAGCGCAGCAGCGATACGAGAAGGAGCAGCGGGAGAAGCGGGATGCGGCGCGGGTGAAGGCGGAGAGGCAGAGGAAGGCGAAGGAAGAGATCGAGGCGCGTCGGAGGGCTATCGAAGAGGCGCAGAGGCTCAAGCGGCTGGAGGAGGCTGCAGCTGCTGAAGCAGTGAGTGATTCGATTTGATCCGATTCGATCAGCTGCTTTTATGGTTTGCGTGTGTAGCATGGAACAGCCTACAACTCCTGCCTTTCCTGGTTATCCTTGTCATCCGCTTTTCCTCTCGCTTCGTTCTTCTGATGTCGCATCGCAATTCTCTGATATCGTACTTGCTTTTTGTAATACCTTTTCCCTATAGAATATCGCTATACCCGTTATTATTCCCATCATGTTTCCGCCGTCAGGCTCGTCTTCAAGCGGAGGCCGATCTGCAAGCAGGAGGCGGCATCCGCTTCAATCGCGAGCTGATCCCCGTCGCTATAACGGGCGACCGCGATAAGATCACACTCCCTCAGTCAGTGTTGTCGGATCTCCCGCTCGACGAGGCGCTCGATAGAGGACCCATGCTCTTCGAGCTCTCCGTTCCGCGCGCGGTTGGCGGAAGCACTGCAGGCGGAAGCGCAACCGGCGGAAGCGCTTCAGGCGGAATGGAGGTTGATGGGGAGGAAGAGGATGACGCAGACGAGGGTGGTTATGCGGTGGATGTTGATTTTAACGGGGGTGATTCTAACGGGAGGAGAGTGAAGCGGAGGGTGACGCACGGAGGCGTTTTGGAGTTTACTGCGCCGGAGGGCTGTGTAGGTCTACCCCCTCTTATCCTCCGAAATTTGGGGTTATCAGGGATAATAGACGTCTTTAATCCGTCTGGTTCTCCCCCGCCTGTGCGCGTCCGCTTCGTCAAACTCCCTAAAGCAACGTTCGCGCGGCTCCAGCCGCTGCGCCACGGGTTTCTTGCTGACGTGGCGAACCACCGTGCTGTTTTGGAGTCGGCGCTACGGGGCCAGGCGGCGCTGACACGTGGCGACGTGCTAGTGGTCGGGTCGGAGGTGGGGGAGGTGGCGGTGCGGGTGTGCGAGGTGAAGGGCGTGGGCGGCGCGAGAGGCGCTGCTACAGTGATTGATGCTGACGTGGAAATCGAGCTATCGCCGTGGGAGGGGGAGGGGGATGCGGAAGGCAAGGGGGGGAAGGGGTACAGGCAAGGGGAAGGCAAGGGGCAGGGAAAGGGGAAGGGGAAGGAAGGAGAAATGGGGGATGCGGGGAGGGATGAGAAGAATGAGGGGGACGGATGGGCTAAGGCTGGCACTGGGAGAAAGCTGAGAGAAACAGATGAACAACAAGGAGAGAAAGGCGAGAAAGGAGAGAAAGGGAAGGGTACAGAGGGAGGAGGTGGAGCAGGAGGAGGAGGAGGAGGCGGAGGGGTTGTTAAGAGGGAGGTAATCCACGTGGGGAGTGCTGATAGGCGCTTACTGGTGCTGCCTATTGGGGGGAAGGGGCTAGCAGGGGAGATTCAGGAGGGCGAGTGGAGGTATTTCAAGGTTTATGTTGATGGAAGGTTGGGGAGAAGGTTGTATCAGGGGGAGGTAGAACTGGAGTTTTGGTTGCAGCTTGAAGGGGGGTTGGCCGAGCTGCCTGCTGACGTGGCTCGAGGAGGTGCTGACGTGGCAGACGGTGATGCTGATCTGTACCTGTCCAAGCACCCGATTGTGTACCCGTCGTCGCTGGACCATGTCGTGTCATCCATTCTCCCTATTGGCTCCAAGTCCCTTGTTCTCTCCGCATCAGCACTGGCGAAAGCAGCAGTACCAGCAGCACCAGCATCAGCGGTAGCAGCAGAAGCAGCACGAGTGGAAGTATCAGGAACAGTAGTACCAGAAGGAGCAGCAGCAGCAGCAGCAGCAGCAGAAGCGCTGAAGGAGCCTGCAACGTACACTGTAGCAGTGCACGGTGCAGCAGGCACATGCAGGTTCAATATTTCTGTGCACTCCAAAGAGTTGATCTCCTCCGATCTAGACCCTTCTGCGTCTGCTGCTGCTGCTGCTGGTGCTGCTGCTGCTGGTGCTGCTGCTGCTGCTGCTGCTGCTGCTGGTGCTGGTGTTGGTGGTGGTTGTGGCATTAGTGGTGGTGGTGATGATGCTGCTGCTACCCCACCTGCCGACCAATCCCGTTGCGGCAACTGTCGCCAGCTCATCGCCACCCGCACGCTGCCCCTGCACGAGGCCTACTGTTCCCGGCACAACATCGTTTGTCCACATCCCGGGTGCTCCGTGGTGTTGAGGCGGGCGGATCTGGAATCGGGCGGCGAGCACCACCAGCACTGCGGGGAGTGCGGGGAGGTGTTTGGGGGAAGGAGGGAGAGGGAGAAGCACGAGCGGGTTCGGCACGGGGAGTTGGTGTGCGAGTGTGGACTTGTTGGGAAGGCTTCTGAAGTGGTAAGGTTTACTGTTTTTTAGAGAGATGTTTTAGCGGCATCTCGGGTGTTTGCTGGTGTTGAGAAAGGCGGATTTGGAATTGGTAAACGTCATAACCCGCACAGTGGGGAGTGTGGGGAGGTGTTTGGGCGGAGAAAAAAAGAGGAGAAGCACGAGCAGGTGTCGGCATGAGGAGTTGGCGTGCGAGTGGTAACTTATGGGGAAGGACTTTTGAGACGTCTCAAAAGGTGTCGGCATGAGGAGTTGGCGCGCGAGTGGTAACTTATGGGGAAGGACTTTTGAGACGTCTCAAAAGGTGTCGGCATGAGGAGTTGGCGTGCGAGTGGTAACTTATGGGGAAGGACTTTTGAGACGTCTCAAAAGGTGTCGGCATGAGGAGTTGGCATGCGAGTGGTAACTTATGGGGAAGGACTTTTGAGACGTCTCAAAAGGTGTCGGCATGAGGAGTTGGCGTGCGAGTGGTAACGTACGGGGAAGGCTGGCAAGCTGGTAAGTGCATGTGTGAGCTTTGACAGGTACTCTTCCTACCCCAATATCCTTTCCCTCCCGTGACCGCCGGCGCACCACCTGTCCCCATCGCCCCATCCTCTGTCGCTTCTGTGCTGCCCTCGTGCCGACCCATCTAACCCTCATGCCTTTCCTCCATTCCCCCCTCCCCCTCTTCCCCCCACCAGCACCACCACCGGCGCACCACCTGTCCCCATCGCCCCATCCTCTGTCGCTTCTGCGCTGCCCTCGGCCCGCCCCTCTCCGCTAGAGACTGTCTCAACGGCCTCTCCCCCCACGAGGCACTCTGTGGGGTGCTTTCACACACAGCCCTCTCCCCCTCTTCCTCTCTGCCCTCCCGTTTCTCCCTGCTTAAGTTCTGTCTGTGTCTTCCTCCCATTTTCCCCCAAAACCCCCCATCCCCCAGCACCACCACCGGCGCACCACCTGTCCCCATCGCCCCATTCTCTGTCGCTTCTGCGCCGCTCTCGTGCCGGCCCTCGGCCCTCCTCTTTCGGCTAGAGACCGACTCAACGGCCTCGCACCCCACGAGGCGCAGTGCGGGGCCCGCACGGCCCCCTGTGACACGTGCAGACGGCCGGTTATGCTGAAAGAGATGGATGTCCACGTGGCGGCTTTCCATTCGCTGCCTGCCACGTCAGCAGCATCGCCAGCTGCTGCCACTGCTGCTACCACCACTGCTGCTACTGCTGCTGCTGCTGCTGCTGCTGCTGCTGCTTTTCCTGCAAACGCTCCTCCTGCTGTGGGTGGTTGGAGGGCCACACGCATGGACACAGATATGGACGAAGAGCATTGGGCAAGAGCCTATGCTGGAGATTTTGAGAAGGAGCAGGGGTTGGAAGGAAGAGGAGGATTTGGGATGATGGGGGATGTAGGGAATGTTGGAACGAGGGGTGGGAATTTTGAGGGGGGGTTGGAGAGAAGGGATGGGGCGGATGGGGCGAGTGGGGTGACTGGGCCGGTGTCTGGGAGGTCGTTGAATGTGGGGTGTCCGATTTGTGGTGTGATGGTGCACAGTGAGCGAGACCTCAATGTGCATCTGGATGCAGCACATTGATAATGCTTATTCATAATTTTTTATTTTCATTAATATATCAAAAGTACGTGGAGAGCAAGTTGAAGATCACGAAGAATTTGGGAACAATACGATATCGAGTGAAGAACCATATTGTAGTCCTATCATTGCGCCCTCCCCTCCGCCGTCAGTCATCACCTCGCCGCGCGTCCAGACACACACCATCTCGACTGCCTTCTTACTCCACAATACGGAGCTTTTTTTAGCGAATCAATCTATTCACCAGTTTTGAGACGCGGTTTCGTTGTTTCATACTCAGTTATGTCGTTCGGATTTACCTATTTCCCCGATCTCCGCCCCCCTGTGGTCGAGGAACTACCCGCGTCGCTCGCGGCGCTCAGCGAAGAAGCGCTATTGGCTGCGCGCGAGGCTGCGTACGAGCAGCAGCTATTAGCGGTTCGTGCTTCTAACGAGGGGACCGCGCCGATTGGTCAGGCGGGGGGGAGGGACGGGGAGGGGGAGGGGGAGGAGGTCGAGGGGGAGGCGGAGGAGGAAGAGGAGGAAGATGAGGAGGAGGGGGATAGGGATGAGATGGACGGTGGGGATGATGCGATGAGCGACGAATTCGGGCAGGAAGGGGGCGGGGGTTTGTAGAGTGACTTGTTACGATGCGATTATAAAAGGGTTCTGATAACGGGTAGGAAGAGGAGGGGAGGGATGTGATGGGCGGGCAGGGGGCAAGGGGGTAAAGGCGGAAGGAGGGGGGAAGAGAAGGGGGTGGGTGGGGTGGGGTGGAAACGAATGGATGAGTGTCTAATCTGGACAGGAGACATGGCTGTAAGACGACTGTGCAAGGATTTGATGATAAGCGTAGTTCTAATAACGGTGGTGCACATGCCATGTGTGAAAAGAGGCTGGCGTGGTGTGGGGTGTGGTTTTGGGGAGATGGGGAGGAGGAGAGAGGGGGAGGAGAGGGAGGGAGAGGGGGTGAGTGGGGGGGCGATTAGGGAGAGGGCGGGAGAGAGGAATTGAGGGAGGGGTTGAGGAGAGAGGTAAGTTGGTTGTTCGTAGCAGTGTAATCACCATTGAGAATAGTTTATTACCATTTGTTAAAAAATCTCAAGTACAGTAACAGTTCCTGAACATCCATGCCTTGTTTTTGCATCAGTCTTTGAAAAGCCAGTGCGTCTTGACCAGATAGATTCTGTACGGTACCAGTGACTACATCACCCAGAAGCTCCTTGTTTGTCTTGTCATTGTCTTGTCACCCATTACAAACCACCTTCCGCAGCACCTACAGCAGAAGGATACGGTTGGTACCAGTACTCAGTAAACAGTCAATCAAAGCCAGAGTCCATTTAACAGCCTTCCTTGTCATGTCCTCTTTTCCTCTCCCACATCCCCCCTCATCTCCCCCTCCCCTTCTCCCCTTCCCTTTCACACTACGCTTCTTATCCAGACTCCTGCCTTACCACATGCAACGATCCTGCATGGTATGACATATGAGGTTACCATGTAACACCAGTCCACATTCACACCGCCCCTACTTTGTCACCTCCTCTTCTTCCCTCCCTTCCCCTTCTCAGAACCGCCTCCTGCTCCATGCAACCCCTCTGCACCCCCACCCCCAACTGACTTGTCTCTATGATGCTGAATTTCACAGTTACTGTGTTACATGAACTCACATACAAATCCCCAACTGTTATCTCCTCTTCTTCCCTCCCTTTCCCTTCTTCTCAGAACCCCCTGCTCCATGTGACCCGCCTGCTCCCCCACCCCCTCCGCCACCTCCTTCCTTGTCCTTCTCCTTGTCTTTCTTGCTCCGCCCAACATGCTTCGGTATAAGCTCCCCCAGTTTCAGCATAAGCGCCATTTCTGTACAGCAGGAGAGGGGTTAACAGCAGTACAAAACAATGAGTGACTTTTGTGATGTTCCAGAAAACGGGAGTTGAGAGAGATGTGATGGGGAAAGTATGAGGAGGAGAGTATGACGTCAGATGTTTCCTCATTGACTTACACAATGATTTAGAGCAAAAACAGCTGCAATCTGTTCCCATCCCATGTGTTACCAGTTAGACACAACTTTCTCTTTTTTCATAAATGGTCGCTTGGGAGTTAGGACAATCCCTCGAGTGTGACTTAGTGTTTGTTGTACTCACTGTAGCAGTTACTGTAGCACATAATATAGAGGTTGTCGTGCTGTCGGGTTTCTGTTTGTAATGATACTTTGAGAATCCAAAAAAGGAAACACGAATATGCACAAGTTTGAATATGCACATACCGTTTGGGATGTCGGGGTTGTGTGGTGTGTTATCACGTTTCTTTGTCTGCACCCAAATGCGACCTACAATTTTTTGCAGTTACTGTTGCCGTTACTGTTGCATTGCACTTACTGTTGGGGATGTCGGGGTTGTGTGGCGTGTTGTCGGGCTTCTTTATCTGCACTCGGATGCGGCCTCGTTGAAAGAAGTCCCGCGAGTAGGCCTTGTCCAGCTGCAACGTACGTGAGTGAGGAGTGAAGGAAAGAACAGACTGAAATTCCCACAGGTGCGCATAGCATAGACAGACGGACGCACATACACACGCACACACAGACCCTAGACTTTTTGAAAGGGGTCGTGCGAATAGACCTTGCCTTTCTGCCATAGGAGTGAACGAACGGGCGAATTGTCACTTTCACACAAATGCACGGAAAAACAGAGTCAGAGACACAGAGTCACATCCACACCACACTCACCTCTACGGCACGAGGGTTTTCAAGTCAAATCGAAAGACCATTAAACAACTTTCAAGTCGACTCAAAGGTGAGAATCACAGACCAAAAAGCGAATGCAAGAACAGGCGCCAGGTCAGAGAAAGCGGCAAATCAAGAATCAGGGCATGCGCCAGGTCAGAGAAAGCGGCAAATCAAGAATCAGGGCACGCGCCAGGTCAGAGAAAGCGGCAAATCAAGAATCAGGGCACGCGCCAGGTCAGAGAAAGCGGCAAATCAAGAATCAGGGCATGCGCCAGGTCAGAGAAAGCGGCAAATCAAGAATCAGGGCACGCGCCAGGTCAGAGAAAGCGGCAAATCAAGAATCAGGGCATGCGCCAGGTTAGGCCTCTGCTCAATCTGACACCCCGGCATGACTACCCCCAAATCCACCTCCGCATGCACGGGAACTTTTCAATACGTGCAAGAGTCGACCATTTCATAAACTTTGGTGTCCCACGCTGCATTGCCACCAGGGACTCACTCCCACATAACTCCCTAAAATGCCACACACATACCATGATCCCTCCCAAACCACATCCGCATGCGCGGGGACTTTAAGGCGCGTGCACGAGTCGACCATCTCTTGAATCTTGGGGTAACTTGGTTCCCTCCCAACCCACATCCGCGAGCACGGGACCTCCGCGGCCTTACCGGAGACTCAAAGCCCGAAATCTCCCTACAATGCGACACGCACCGTGACATTGATTATAACGAGCTCACCTCCGCGTGCACGGGAATTTTGAGATGCGTGCACGGGCCGACCATCTTCGGACCTTCCGCGGCTTTACCCTGGACCCAACCCCCCCAATGCCACACCCGAAGCTTTGATCAAGCCGAGCTCACCTCTGCATGCACGGGGATTTTAAGGTGCGTGCACGAGTCGACCATTTCTTGAATGTTCGGGTTCTCCGCGGCCTTGCTCGCCGCGATGCGACGACCCTGCGCTATAGTCATCTTCGAGTTTATGTAAACGGGGTAGATGATTTGCCACCGCGAGCGATCCGTGCTATCCTCTCCCGCGCTACGAATCTCTACCATTGTGGCAATTCGGCAGAGACCGGTGGAATTCGGTAAAGCGCGGTGTGAGATTGGTTCGGGTTCGGTACTACGCGCTACGAGATTAGGGTTGACTTGGGTCGACTCAAAACACTTCGAAGTACGAAACAAGTTTGAAATAAAATGTTGCGGAGATTGGCGACCCGCCAAATATCACGCTTCGACGGGATTCGATGCGAGAGGCGAGAACGAAGAAGCTGAAGCTGAGAGAGTTTAGTGACGTCCTGAACTCAGTTGCCGAGACGGTCAAGATTAAGAGTAAGAAACCTGAAGAGCAGATCCCCTCGAGGGCCTTAGCATCTGTAACGTATTACAACTATCTGATTCTCTAGGGCAAGGAACCTTCTAGAGACGTCACTAACTTGCTACAACTAATGTCGTTGTCAGGATGGGATGGGAATGAGGGAGGAAGGGTGAGGGAGGGCAGGGCGTTCGTATCACATCGTGTCGGCCAGTGCGGCCCAGTCAGATTCAAATCGGTTTCGTTAATTTCCCCACCAAATTTATCACATATGGCTACAAATTCTTTTTGTTGAAACCACTTAGTTTTCATTCCTGTACAATATTTGCCTCCTTCGGGCCATCACTACAAAGAAGTGTTTGTTATCCACCCTTCCGTAAAGGCCCCATGTTATATTATACGGCATCCATTCAGAACAATACCTACCAATGCACACCAACAAACAAATCATGGCAAATCATAGTATATGCTTGTTAATACTATGCAAACCAGCACCACAAACTGGCTTCACAATGATCATGCCTGAACTATCCTCAGATATCACCCATCTCCCCTCCTTACTACCTTTCGTGGTAGAAGCGACTGACACGGACCTTTTATGGCCCAGTCGCACAGGCACAAACACTCGTCGTTGTTCCGATTTCCCACCACAGGCACCACTAGCACCACTGGCACCGCTAGCATTTCCGGTACCCAGCGATGGGCTCTCGCCAGTGCACAGCATCTCACACTCGGTGGGAGCACTGCTGCCATCATCTTGCGTCTCCTCTTGCATACCCTCGTTCTCGTCCCGATTCTCGCCCTTTTGCATTCCGTCAACCTTGCCCAACACCATGTCGCCTCCCTTGCCCAACACCATGTCGCCTCCCTTGCCCAACACCATGTTGTCTTGTTGTGCGGCGATTGCCATCGCCTCCCGTGCATGTGGCACGCCCATTCTGCTTCGTTGCATGGCAATCAGAAGGTCACCAGCAAGACCTCGTTGTTCCTGCCACGCCTCCAAATCAGCAGCAGGCAGAAGCGCAACCGAAGGACCTGGTTGTTCCTGGCAAGCCCCCGAACCAGGTGGAAGCAGGAACCGGTCTGCAGAACCCTGATTCTGATGCGCGTCTGGAGCAGGAGAAAGCACAAGAGGGCTCATGGCAAGAAATTCCCTTCTATGATGCACCTCTAAACCCACCTCGAGGGCAAGAGGGCTTGGAGAGTCCCGAGGCTCAAGACCAAGCGTCCGGATCAGCTCCGGTGAAACACCACGTGGCTCGGACAACCGTGGAAGCGCCTCAAGCACCAAGGATTCTTGACGCTGGAGATCAGGCACTCGAACCAGCTTCGGGGGAAAAGAAGGTGGCTCGGACAGCCTATGCAGCACCTCAAGAGATGGCGAACCAAGAGGTTCCAGACCAAGCGTACGAATCAGCTCTGGAGAAAAAGCAGGTGGCTTGGACAACCTTTGTGGCGCCTCAGGAGAGTGCGAGCCAAGAGGCTCTAGACCAAGCGTACGAAGCAGCTCTGGTGAAAATGCTTGCGGTTCAGAAAGCTCTCGAGGCACGTCAAGTGTGGGAGAATCTAGAGCCTGGTGGTGAAGCATGCGAACCAGTTCTTGGGAAAGTGCATGAGGCTCGGAGAACCTTTGAGGCAACTCAAGTGAGAGTGAATGCTGAGGCTGGGAATCAGCTGGTGGCGCAGCTGGTGGCGCAGCTGGTGGCGCAGCTGGTGGCGCAGCTGGTGGCGCAGCTGGTGGCGCAGCTGGTGGCGCAGCTGGTGGCGCAGCTAGTGGCGCAGCTGGTGGCGCAACTGGTGGCGCAACTGGTGGTGCAACTGGTGATGCAACTGGTGACGCGGCTCGAGGTGTAGCTTGTATTGCGGGGGGCGGCGTGAATGAGCGTGTAGCTGTAGGCGCAGCTGAAGGTGTGACCAGCACCATGGCCGGCGCTGATCGGCTCTTTCTCACAGAATTTTCATGGTAAGCAGTGGTGTTTGTTCCACAGGAGCGCACGCGAACAGCAGCATCTGGATGAGGGCGTTTCGAGGGGGGAGGTACGTGCATGGCTGATGTCGTGTGAGCATGGAGATTTGGGGTGACAGGCCGATGGTTTGAAAGTGGTGGTGACCTGCTGGACTGGTTTAGAAGGGGTCTAGAGGGGTCTGGAGGGGTTGGTGCTAGCCTAGGTGAAAGATGTGAGGAGGAAAGAGGTGCTGCCTTTGGTGTTCCTGGTGCTATGACTGCTGCTGCTGCTGGTGCTGTGGCTGCCGATGCCTTTTCTGCTGCTGCTGCTGCTGGGTTACTTGCTGTTACTGATGCTCCTGATGTTGCTGCAGCTGCTGCTGCTCCAGCCCCGCCTGTTGCAACATCACGATTCCACCTTTTGCGCTCAACCATCCGAGGTTCGGTAGTTGCCTGGGTGTCAGATACGACCATCCAAAGCTCTGTCTCTTCTTGGATATTATCCACTTTTCTCACCCGCTGAATGGATTTACACTTGTCCCCTCCAGCAAATCGCCTCTTCATTAACACGGTCTGCTGAACCTTCCTGCTTCCACAACCCCCCATAGATTTTCCCGGCAGACCATGAAAGGTATGCTCAGCTGCTGCCTCCCAACTCATACGTCCTTGAGGAAACGCCTTGTCCTCCCCACTTCCTTCATCTGTGTTTGCTCTCGGAGTCAAGTCAGGAGTCAACTCAGTGCCTGTCTTAGGGTGGAAGCAGGAAGGTTCAGTCATGTCAGAAGTCAATTCCGTGTTAGGGTGTTCAGCTGAATCAGAGGTCAAGTTTGTGTTAATCAGTCCAATCGAGTCAAAAGGTTTTTCCTGGTTAGGCTGCTCATGAGTGCTGCCGCCCGCCTTGTGGGTGCTGCCGCCCGCCTTGTGGGTGTTGCCGATTGCCTCATACATATCTTCCCCGCCCATCTCGTTGGCGTCTTCGTCATCGCCACCCGTAAAGGGGGTCTGCTCGCCGGCCGCATCATGCATATGTTCGCCGACCGCCACGCAGTCAAGGGTGGGCGGGTTTGTCGCTATGTGCAAGTTGACGATTCGTTGCGCCTGGCAACCACACTTGGCGCGTTCGGAGCAGCGGAAATAGAGCCTGGGGAAGGAGACGGGAAATGAGGAGCGGAGCGGATAACGGGTGGTGGGGGAGAACAGGTTGAACGGGAGGTTTTGTCACTATCTGCAAGTTGACAATTCGTTGCGCCTGGCAGCCATATTTGGAGTGTTGGGAGCAGCGGAAATAGAGCCTGCAAGAGCACCGGAGATCACCGTCTGCCCGTAGCGCAGCCACCTGTAGCCATCGCCTCAAATACTCGCATTCAGACTCACAGCAACACCAAGCACTGAGGCTGCCTAGAAGCACTTGTGTGGTATTACCTGACATGGGTCCCCCCGGAGAGCACCTTGTGCCCGTAGCGCAGCCACCTGTAGCCATCGCCTCCGGTACTCGCATTCAGACTCACAGCAACACCAAGCACTGAGGCTGCCTAGAAGCACTTGTGTGGTATTACCTGACATGGGTCCCCCGGGAAAGCACCTTCTGCCCGTAGCGCAGCCACCTGTAGCCGTCATCTGGCAGCAGGTGCTGGTAGCGGGGCAGGTACCTGTGCCGCTGCCTCTTCACGCGGCTGAGAGGGAGGAGAGGGGAGCGGAGGTGGCAGCAGGAGTGAGGAAACAAGACGTATGAGTCAGCAGGGCCATGCAGGGCCATTGGTAGCCACCATCTGGCAGCAGGTGCTGGTAGCGGGGCAGGTACCGTGTCGCTTCCTCTTCATACGGCTGCGAGGGAAGAGAGGGAAGTGGAGGTGGCAGCAGGAGTGAGGAAGCAAGACGTATGAGTAAGTAGGGCCATGCAGGGCCGTTGGTAGCCACCATCTGGCAGCAGGTGCTGGTAGCGGGGCAGGTACCGTGTCGCTTCCTCTTCATACGGCTGCGAGGGAAGAGAGGGGAGTGGAGGTGGCAGCAGGAGTGAGGAAGCAAGACGTATGAGTAAGTAGGGCCATGCAGGGCCGTTGGTAGCCACCATCTGGCAGCAGGTGCTGGTAGTGGGGCAGGTACCGTGTCGCTTCCTCTTCACACGACTGAGAGGGAGGAGAAGGGAGCAAGAGGTAGGATAGCAGTGAGGGTGAGGGGAAGTTCAGTGGCACGTCTGGGAGAAAAAAGGCGGGACAGGAGTGGAGCAGAGAATCAGAGGAACAAAAACGAGCGGAGTAGAAGAACGAAAGTTCAGAGAATAAGAGGAAAAAAAAAGAGAGAGCAGGGAATAAGAGGAATAAAAAGAGCAAAGGTAGAGCATCAGAGGAAAAAAAAAAAAAAAAAAAAAAAAAAAAAAAACAGAGAACCAGAGGAACAAGAAAGCGCAGAGAATTAGAGGAACACAAAAGAGTAAAGAATCAGAGGAAGGTAGGGCAGAGGGTCAGAGAGGCAGAGAAGGGAAGCAAGGAGGAAAAAAACAGGAGCAGAAAGGCAAAGCAGCAGAGAAACAGAGAAGTAGAGATCTGGATCTTGGTCCCAGAAGAGTCCTGTAGGACAAAGTGGATCCAGAGATCCAGATCACTTGGTCCCAGAAGAGTCCTGTAGGACAAAGTGGATCCAGAGATCCAGATCACTTGGTCCCAGAAGAGTCCTGTAGGACAAAGTGGATCCAGAGATCCAGATCACTTGGTCCCAGAAGACTCCTGTAGGACTAAGTGGATCCAGAGATCCATATCACTTGGTCCCAGAAGAGTTCTGTTAGGACAACGTGGATCCAGAGATCCAGATCACTTGGTCCCAGAAGAGTCCTGTAGGACAAAGTGGATCCAGAGATCCAGATCACTTGGTCCCAGAAGAGTCCTGTAGGACACAAAGTGGATCACATGGACGCCCCTCTAATTTGCCAGACACATCTGGGATCCAGGCCTTCACATTTTTACTTCAAAGCAAAACCGAGACAGAAGCTAAAGTGCAGAAGATATGAAGAAGTGGATAAACAGAGAGATATATTGTTGGCGAGAGGATAGACTAAGGAGAGAAACGGAGAAGCACAGAAGGTAAAGTGTTGAAATAAGCAGAAGCAGAGAACATAAAAAGCAAAGCAGCACGGAAGCAAACACACGTAGAAGAACCAGAGCAGCGAAGCAACAACAGAAGCAGCACCTGGGATGCCCAGAGATGGAAAGGAAAGCAGGATTGTCTGAGGCAGCAGCACAGGAGGGGATGGTGGTGGGCCAGAGGAGGTTGGCTTCAGAGAGAGGAGTGCAGATGGAGGAGTCAATGGAAGGGAAGCCACTGAGATATGAATGGGGAAAGCCGGCCTGAGAGAAGCCACTCCGCTGTCATTGGGGGAAAGCACATGAGCAACCATGGAAAACCACCTAGGCGATCCTTTTGCAAAACTCTTCTGGACCGGCATCCACTGTGTAACGTTGTCAAGTCGTCTCGGACTCACTTGACTACTTGTGGCTGTGAAGCAGAGGGGAACCCCGCCACAGGAGCGCGGCATTGCCGCGCAGCCGAAAGCAGTGCTGATCCTGGAAAATTCCCAGGCGGTATTGCATTTCCTCCGGGCGGCAAACTGAATGGTCCAATGGTCCAGCGGGTTGGTGCTTTTGGTTTGGAATGGAGGCGCAGAATGTGCATTCCGAACCTCCTGGACAGTGTCTATTCTGGAAGGCTGGAGGTAAAATAAATAAATAAAAACACGCTGCACCAGTTGTTTTAGACAGCTAGAGTTAAACAAGTCAGATGTAGATGCACAAAAAACAAGCCAGAAATGTCATTACATAGTCAGATCCAAATAGAGATGTCAGATCAAGAACTTCCAGAGTCTAGAACAACTCATATGTAGGCCACGTAGGTCCGAGATAATAAGTGAGAACTTTAAAAAATGCACATTTTCAGTGGGAGGGCTTCAAGTGGAAGTATGAGACCGACTGGAAAGAAGCACTAGAAGGGGGTTTTGTCACTACTAGTAGGACTCCTTGCTACGGAAGTGTGTGTAAAAAAGTATATACTTGCAGATTATGAGATAATATTTTTTCTGGGGGTGTCGAACTTGCTGGCGACTAGTGGAGATTACTTACTAGAGTTAGAATTAGCATTCCTAGTAGGTTACATGCTAATGCTAGCTAGATACTTCACCGAAGTAGATGTTCTGTATCCGACTCTCTGAAGTTCATGATTGGGCTTTGGGAGGGGTAGTTGGAGGGGAAGAGAGAGCTCAGGCAGGAACACTTGTCAGGTGGTTCCGCTTGTTCTGTTCCTAAGGGTGTGCCGCCCAGACGACGGAAAACTGGGCGAAGTGCAGTTCGCTCTAGACCCTAGCACAACTGTGGTGGCATTATCTGGTCCGACTATAATACCAAACCGTTTCACAGCTTTAAAACATCTCACTGAACCGCACCGTGCGTGAACCAACTTTCAGTGACGTCAAGTTCTCAGCTGCAGAAAAAAATCCCTCTTGACAGAGCACAGCAAGCAAAAACTGGGAGGAAATGACGGGCCGCCCCGTTTTCTAGATTCGGATTTCTTTGGGCAGTGGTTTTGACACCGCCTAAGCTTTGCGCTCGCGTCCGATTCCTTGGGGCAGATAATTCCGACATTTTCGATAACCTTGTGGCCAGGGCAAGTATGAATGTTACCTGGTTTCAGTTTAGTGGCCAGTGAATAAAATCAACCCCTTTTGGACGGCAAGCCATTCGGGGGGCATCAACCATAAAACTCCTTGTCACATAGTGTTTAGGGTTGATTCTGCCCAAGTTCATGTATTTCCCGAGAGGGTAATATATTTGTCTGCCTCAAAAAATAGCCACAATGACAACAAACTGCCCGTCGGAATTGGACGTGATCGCGGAGCAATGTGTGGTAAAAAACACTGCCCATTGGAATAAAAAAAAAGAAAACACGGTGCTTCGTCATTTCCTCAAAACCTGGACTTGTGTGCGGCAAGAGGGATGACAGCGATTTACAGTACAGCGAATCGACAGAGCGGATGTGCCACGCCGCAGGCTGACTGGCTGAACTTGCAATATGTGACGCGTACGGCCAATCAAAAGTTTGTTGGTAAGGACTGAATCACAGAGGCCAAATCACGCAGGTGGCGTCCTGGATGTCTGCACTGTCACTAACTATCATAACAAGTCAGGTTGAGCACAATTTGAAGTTTCCCTCCTGCCTAATTCAATCAACCATCCGGTAATATGGCGTGTCTGTTTCAGTGTATCCAGAAAATTCTGAGGGTCTTCCTGGGGATCAGCGCGTTTCTATTACAGGTGCAATATGGATTACGCTGAGAGGTTTGTTAATACTCACTGAATTAACCTTTTAGAGCTGACGAAAAGAAGATGCTACAATCCATCTAGGTTTGTACGATGATCCCGCTTGAGATTCGAGTGCAGTGTAGAGTACAGATCCATTTTTCCAGTATATTTTCCAAGCAGGACACTGAAAATGTTTAATCCACGTAGGCTCCGATATACACGAATGCGAGAATTTGAAGTTTGTCGTTGTCCTAGCCGCCACGCCGTGCCGCCGCCCCCAGAAGGGCATGCATCCGGTCAGGGAGGCATCAACCCTAAACACTGGGAAGCGTGGATTTAGGGTTGATGCCTCCCTCGGATGGCAATGCCATCCGATGGGGGTTTAAGTTTTTTTCTGCCCGAGGCAGCATGTCGTCAAGTCGTCAGAGGGTCGTCAGGCTTGACGACCCGTTTCCGCTGAGATGTTTAGGTGAACTGGAGGGTCATGCTAAGCACGGAAAGTGCGGCAAGATGTTTAGGTGAACACCAGACCAGACACAAGGGTAGTGGTGTATTGTCGGTAGTTTCGGCAACATGTTTCTTGCGTTCACACGATGATCACGCGAATTTTTTTGGTCAGCCACGTTACAAGCACCCCACGCATGAATCAACATCAACAAAGAGACCAACGTCAAAGTGAAGAGACTGAATTGTCAACGAATAAGTTACAAATAAGTCTGCGAATTGACAAATCTTTGCGAACAAAAAAAAAACAATTAACCGCTTTATTAAAAAGCTAACCATGGGTTACTCAAACAAAAACAAAGTGTATGCTATGTGGCTGCTGAAATTCGAACATTTGTGGTCAAGAGGGCGGTAATGCTTCGTGTCGCCTTCTCACATGGGACTTCAAGCTCCGAAGCGGCTGCATGTGGTTGAGGGTTCAAGCTGCAAATAGAGATTTACTGTGGCGCGCCACCGCGACCAAATTGCGGAATATCTTGACCATTCGCGAGGCGAAGATAACACAGTTGTCCTGCAGAAAGTCATTGGCACATTACAATACATTCTTGTACAAAAGATACAAATCTCACACTTCACATAAAAACTGATATACAATTCTACTGATTATTTCATCAGAGACTCGCACTCAGCAACAATTGCTGTGAGCAAGCCCAGCTGCAGTGCCCGATGCCATCTGCCTCTCATCGGGACCTCCTTCCCTTCCACTCTCTCGTGTCCCACATTCTCCTCCCCGCCTCTCACTCCCTCCTTAGCATTCTCCAACTCTCCCACCAATCCACCCTGCCCATCCACAACCTCCCCTGCTCCCACCCCTCCTTCCATTCCATCCATTTCTCCACCACCCTCAGCCTCTCCCCTTGCGCCCACACTGTATTTGTTGCATCTCAAAGCTTCTTCATCCTCTACACCCTTTCCCCTGGGATCAGTTGCCTTGGCTTTAATACCCCCACCACCATCACCACAACCAGCCACAAGCTGGCAAAACTCCTGATGCAGCTTCCCCAGCTGCAACAGAGCACCTGAACCAGAGCTGGTACCTGACAAAACACCTCGTGAGACACCTGATGAGCCTCCAGGCAAGCTGCATAGCTTCGAGTTTCCATAAACCACCTGCTGCCACCACCAAGGTGCCTGTATACCCTCGTTACAGTCGCTCGCCTCTCCACACAGCTCCATCTCCTTTATAAGATGCTTCTGTACAGCGCTTAGCAACTCACTGTCTGAAATTCCCATCCAATCCACACCACACACTTCCCCTGTGCCACCTGCTCTCTGCTTCTTCAGCAGCTTCTGCTGGTGGTGCTTCTGCTGGTGATGCTTCTGCTGGTGGTGCTTCTGCTGGTGGTGCTTCTGCTGGTGGTGCTTCTGCTGGTGATGCTTCTGCTGCTGCTGCTTCTGCCCACGCTTCTGGTGCTGCTTCTGCCCCTCCCAGCTTGCACCTTTGCCACAACTGCGTTCCCAACACCCATCATCACCATCACCATCACCATCATCCTCACCATCAGAACTGAAGTCCTCCTTGCTGCTCTCATCATCACCATCATCATTATCGTCATCAGCTGAACACTCCCACCTCCTCTTAACTCCCCTGACTCCTCCCCACCACTCTATACCCTCCGGATCATGCGAACCTTTGTCCGGACCACTTTTCTCCCCATCCCACTTCCTCCTCTTCCTCTCCCCTCCTTTCATTTCCTTCAACCCACATCTCCCTCTCTCCTGCTCCCTCAACCTAGCGGCAGCAGCACCAGACACAGGCTCGGGTTGGGGTTCAGGCTCCAGCTCAGGCTCGGGCCGAGCCTGGTGACCCGAACCAGCACCACTCGTTTGCAGGAAGAGCAGTTGTGAGAGGGACCGTTTTCGACCGGGGAGAGAGGCAGCTGAGTTAGGAATACCATCTCCTACACAGGGAGGGATAGATGAAGAAGTAAGATAAGATGAGGGTGGATTAGCAGCAGCTTCTGCAATTGCGGCTGTAGCAATTGGTGCTGCTACAGTGGTTGTAGCAGTCGCTGCATTCACAATAGCAGCAGTTGCAGCTTCGCCTAATGGCGGTTCTGCTGCTGCTAAAGCTGTTTCTGTTGTGGTTGCTGCTGCTACTGCCGGGGTTTCCATCGGGCCTGCCTCTGTCCCTTCACTCCACTGGTGAACTCGAATCCTCCTCTTCATCCACCTCAGCCCGCCCCCAGTCCCTCGCCCTTCCCCTGCTCTCCCTCCTCCTCCTCCTCCTCCTGCTCCTTCTCCCTCCCGTGCTCCTCCTCCTGCTGCTGCTCCTTCCCCTGCTGTTCTTGCCGTCCTTTCTGCTGCCACTGCCGCCGCCGCTGCTTCTGGCACCCCAGCTTGTCGGTACACAACTCTCACACCTGACTCTCCCTCCTCACTCACAACTCGCGGAATGGCCGACCCATCCACTCGTGCCGCAGCCTTCCCCCCCAGCTTCCCCTGCTGGTGCCTCCACAACAGCTGCTCCCCTCCAGCCTCCATCCTCCCCTGCAGATCCATACAATGCTGCCGACGCTCGTCGCCCGGCTCTGAACCATGCTGCACTGGCTCTACTCGTTCTTCTCTCAGACAAACGGTTGCTGGAATAACCTTAGCATTCCTTCCCTCCCCTGCTCTTCCCCACTGCCCCAGCTCCTGCCCCTGCCCCTGCCCTTGCCCCTGCCCTTGCCCCTGCCCTTGCCCCGGCTCTCTCCAGAAGGCAGAGTGGGTAACGATCGCAGCGTACTGCCCCTTGTTCTTCCCATCTAGCTGCCTGCGGTACCCAAAGAGGGCGGCAAGGAGCATGAGCGCCTGCTTCTTAATGGTGAGCAGCTGAGAGGAGGAAAGGCCGTGCGACAGGAAGATCTCCCTATAGGCCTGGAGGGGGGGGGAGGGGGGGATGGGCGGAGTGGTGGGGAGAGGGGAGCGGGAGACGGGGAGATGGGGCAGGAGGGGGAGGAGAGCGAATTGTGGGGAAGTGCTCTTCTCTCCACCAGCAGCGTACTGCCCCTTGTTCTTCCCGTCCAGCTGCCTTCGATACCCAAAGAGGGCAGCAAGGAGCATCAGCGCTTGCTTCTTGATTGCTAGGAGCTGCGAGGAGGAGAGGCCGTGCGACAGGAAGATTTCACGATAGGCCTGCAGGAGGACGGGAGGGGAGAGGGAGAGGGAGAACGAGGAGTTTGGATGGTTGTAATCGCAAAGAGGGCAGCAAGGAGCATCAGCGCTTGCTTCTTGATTGCTAGGAGCTGCGAGGAGGAGCGGCCGTGCGACAGGAAGATCTCCCGATAGGCCTGCAGGGGGGAGAGAGGGGGAGGGGGAAGGGGAGAGGGGTGTGGATGGTTGGGTATTCCAAAGAGAGCAGCAGAGAGCATCAGCGCTTGCTTCTTGACTGTCAGGAGCTGCGAGGAGGATAGGCCGCGTGACAGGAAGATTTCACGATACGACTGCAAGGGAGGGAGGGGGGGAGGGGCAGAGGAGGGGGAGAGGGGCGAGCGAGAGATGAGGGAATGGGGAGGAAGGCGGGGGAAAAGTGACTGGAAGTGGGTATCACTCCTTCCCTTGGCGTGGTTCTGAGCGCCCAATCGAGCCCCATTTAGAGGCCACGGTGCAATACGTGGCAGCAATTTGTTGAAAATGACACCGAGGTAGGTGAATGGTGTTTGTTCCTACGCAAAAGTGACTGGAAGTGGGTATCACCCCTTCCCCTTGGCGCGGTTCTGAGCGCCCTCCAGCTGACAGCACATGGCCTAACGGAACCCCACCCAACCACTCTACACTCCTAACAACCTGCGGGCTCTTCACTCACCTTGAGCAGGGGCGAGCCTATTCTCTGCAGGTGCCTAGGGTATCAGAAGAATTGCGGCACCTTGGCACGGCTCTGCGCGCCCACCAGCGCCCACCGTGCACAACACAGCACAGCACAGAACCCCACCCATTCCCAGCAACTACACTTAAGTGCATTTTGAGGCGCCTCAAAATGCACAGCACAGAACCCCACCCATTCCCAGCAACTACACTCACTTTGAGCAGCGGCGAGCCTATGCGCTGGAGGTGCCGAAGATATCGGAAGAATTGCGGCACCTTGGCACGGCCCTGGGCGTCCCCCAGCGCCCACTCCTCTGGGTCCCTCACAAACGCCAGGAACAGACTTGCCACTTCTCCTGTCTCCTCCTCCTCCTCCCCTGCTGCTACTGGTAGTGCTGCTGCTGCTGCTGTTGCTGGTTTTGGTGGTGGTGCTGCTGCGGGTGTTCCCGCATTTCCTCTGTCCTCTACCTCGTCTCCCCTGTTTGCTCCCTCATTCTCTCTGTTCTCTCCCTCGTCTACTCTGCACTCTGTGATGCAATCTACATCACCCTGCCCCTGTCCCTCCCTAGTCTCCTCCCAGAGGCAACCCAGCCTCCCTTCCTCCTCCTCCAAAGCCCCATCAGCGAAAATGAGCTCTTGAAATGACACTGGCTTCGGTGTAACCAGCTGTTGCTGTGGCGGAATTGCTAATGCAGCTGCTGGTGGTGGTGGTGCTGCTGCTGGTGTTGCTGCCGGTGCTGCAGGTGGTGATGCTGCTGCTTCTGGTGCTGCTGCTGGTTGTGTTGACGCTCCAGTTAAAGCTACTGCTGTGACTGCTGATTCTTTGGTCACACCTGCCCCAGTCACACCCGCCACTGTCACACCTGCCCCAGTCACACCCGCCACTGTCACACCTGCCCCAGTCACACCCGCCACTGTCACACCTGCCCCAGTCACACCCGCCACCGTCACACCTGCTCTGCATCTACCCTCTGTTGCATGAGTGACCCTTGGATCTAACTTCCTCTGTGATTCATCTGGCCCTCCTTCCCCCCCTTCTCCCGCTCCCCCTCCCTCCCCTCCCTCCCCTCCTTCCCCTCCTTCCCCTCCGTCCCCTCCCTCCCCTCCGTCCCCTCCCTCCCCTCCGTCCCCTCCTTCCCCTTCCCCCCTTCCTTCCCCACCTTTCCCCACCTCCCCTCCCTCCCCACTCTCGCCAACCATTGGTGCTCTCCTAACCACACCAGTCAGACCACTTGCGTCTGAGCCCCCTGCCAACCCCACAGCACCGCTTGCAACAGTCTCAGAACCACTAGGTAAATCCAGTGCACCTCCTGCCGAAGCGTCTGGAGCTGCAAAGTTTGGTGCTAAACCCTCTGGCGCTACAGCTTGTGGTGCTACAGCTTGTGGCGCTACAGCTTGTGGTGCTACAGCTTGTGGCGCTACAGCTTGTGGTGCTACAGCTTGTGGTGCTACAGCTTGTGGTGCTACAGCTTGTGGTGCTACAGCTTGTGGCGCTACAGCTTGTGGCGCTACAGCTTGTGGCGCTACAGCTTGTGGCGCTACAGCTTGTGGTGCTACAGCTTGTGGTGCTACAGCTTGTGGTGCTACAGCTTGTGGTGCTACAGCTTGTGGTGCTACAGCTTGTGGTGCTACAGCTTGTGGCGCTACAGCTTGTGGTACAGCTTGTGGCGCTACAGCTTGTGGTGCTACAGCTTGTGGTGCTACAGCTTGTGGTGCTACAGCTTGTGGTGCTACAGCTTGTGGTGCTACAGCCTCTGGAGTTAACACCTCTCCAGCTAAACCCTCTGGCGCTACAGCTTGTGGTGCTACAGCCTTAGGAGTCATAGCTTTTGGTGCTGTATCCTGTGGTGCTACAGCCTCTGGCGTTACAGCTTGTGGTGCTACAGTTTCTGGAGTTGATATCTCTCCTGCTAAACACCCTGATGCTACAGCTTGTGGTGCTACAGCCTCTGGAGTTAGAACCTTGCCTGCGAAACCCTCTGAAGCTACAGCTTGTGGTGCTGACTCGACTGTCGATTCGGCCGGAGCACAGGCCGTCCGGGTGGCCTCCTCATTCCCTTTCCCTTTCTTCCCCTTCTCCTTCCCTTCTTCCTCCCCTTTTTCATTCCCCTTCTCCCCATTCTCCCCCTTCCCCCCCCCCTCCCCGTTCTTGTCCCCTTTCTCCCGTTCCTCCACCTGTTCACCCCCCTCCGCCTCCCCATTCCACCCCATTCCCCGCCACTTCTCCTCCCCCATCTGCCCATCCCCATCACCATTCCTCCTCTGCTCCTCCCCCCTCTGCCAGTGCACCAGACCAGCAATCGGCAGGCAACGAGAACAGCTCAACCCATCACCTACTTCCATACTCACTTCTAAACACACGAGAGAATGAAGCACGGACCATCCTCCACCGCCCCTCCCCTCTACAAGCCTTTCTCCTCCCGTATCCCCCGCTGCCTCTCCTCCCGCAAATCCTTCTGTGTTTCTCCTGCACTCTTCTCCCCATCCATCAACCCACTCCCATCGCCGGCCTTTGCCCCTGCTGCTGCCCCCACTAAGCCCTGCTACAGCCGCTGCTGCTCCTGCAGCCACTGCTGCTACAGCTGCTGCTACAGGTGTATTCTCAGCCGACTCAAAACCACCACTTGCTGCTACACGTGCTGCTGCTACAGGTGCTGCTGCTACATGCGGTCTCCCTGCAAAATCGAACTCACCACTTGCTGCTGCTGCTGCTGATGCTGTTGCTACTGAAACAGATGCTACAGATGCTTTATCGGTCAACTCAATAGCACCACGTTCTCCTGGTACTCCTGCTACTCCTGCTACAGCTGCTGCAAGTGGCACTGTATTTGTGACTACCGATGCTGTCGCTGCAGCCGTTGCAATCTCAAGTCCAGTCTCTTTCAAAGCCACAGCCGTTGCTGCTCCTACAGCTATTGCTGCTGCTACAGCTGCCCCATTAGCTGGAGCTCCCAATGTCACAGTTGCTGCATTACCTGCTTCACTGATACTCGGTGCTACCTGTCCTGCTCTTCCAATCTCTCTCGATCTCTCAGCAACCCTCATGACCCCTTCACCCCTCAAGACGTCCTGACCCTGCCCCTCACTCTCCCTCACTTCAGCTCCCCCGAACACCTCCTCTCCTCCTCCCTCCTCTCCTTCCTCCTCCTCCCCTCCCTCCTCCCCTTCCTCGTCGTCCTCCTCCTCTCCCTCATCGCCTGCTCCCCTCCCCATTCCATTTCTCACCCATCCAGACCTCCAATCCTCTGTATAAGCCTCCCCACTACCAGCAGCTGAGCAGCCCTCGCCTGCACCTTCCCCATTACCAACACCGCCAACACCCCTCCTCCCCCCACACCCCCTCTTCCCCACACCTCCCCCCAAGCCCATCTCGTCCAATCGCGTTGCATGAATCTGCCAGGCTGGCATCTCGGATATGATCTTTAAAAGCCGGTGTTTCTTCCATGCCCGCATGTTGCCTGGGGTGGATCAAGGGGGGGGGGGGGGGGGGGGAGGGGGGGGGGGGGATGTGTCGCAGTAGAGGAGGAACGCAGAGAATCCCTTTTAAGTCTGCCGGGCTAGCATCTGCTTCGCTGGCATATCAATAACCATCTGCCGGGCTAGCATATCCGATACGATTTTGACCACTTGGCGATTCTTTCATGCCCTCATAGCGTGCACTTGTCAGTCATGATAAATAAAACAGGCCATACCACGTTACCATTCCCATGAGCTACCTGTGACTCCCATGAGGTATGCAAACAGCTCCAATGCTGTCCGCTTTTCCCGCCGCAGCTCGTTCATGCCGATGCTGTGAGCAAAGAACGCCTGCTGGTACGGCTGGGAAATGGAGAATATGCAACGGGAGGGGAGTGCAAAGTGCAGGGTTGAGAAAGAACGGGAGGGTTGAATGCACACACGAGCCACACTTTTCCCGCCGCAGCTTGTTCATGCCGATGCTGTAAGCAAAGAACGCCTGCTGGTACGGCTGGGATAAGGGGAATATACGAAGGGAAGGGAGGGCAAAGTGCAGGGTGGAAGGGAGGGTTGAGAGTAGTACAAGCCACTCTTCTCCCGCCGCAGCTCGTTCATGCCGATGCTGTGAGCAAAGAACGCCTGCTGGTACGGCTGGGAAAAGGAGTATATGCAACGGGAGGGGGGCGCAAGGTGAGGGTTTCAGGAAGAAGGCTGTATTGGTAGGGTAGGGCTGGGGGGAGGAGAGACGAATGGGAGCGGAGAATCGTTTAAGAAGGGTGAGTGGAGTATGAGAAGGGAGAGTATGAGAAGGGAGAGTATGAGAAGGGAGAGTATGAGAAGGGAGAGTATGAGAAGGGAGAGTATGAGAAGGGAGAGTATGAGAAGGGAGAGTATGAGAAGGGAGAGTATGAGAAGGGAGAGTATGAGAAGGGAGAGTATGAGAAGGGAGAGTATGAGAAGGGAGAGTATGAGAAGGGAGAGTATGAGAAGGGAGAGTATGAGAAGGGAGAGTATGAGAAGGGAGAGTATGAGAAGGGAGAGTATGAGAAGGGAGAGTATGAGAAGGGAGATTATGAGAAGGGAGAGTATGAGAAGGGAGATTATGAGAAGGGAGAGTATGAGAAGGGAGAGTATGAGAAGGGAGAGTATGAGAAGGGAGAGTATGAGAAGGGAGAGTATGAGAAGGGAGAGTATGAGAAGGGAGAGTATGAGAAGGGAGAGTATGAGAAGGGAGAGTATGAGAAGGGAGAGTATGAGAAGGGAGAGTATGAGAAGGGAGAGTATGAGAAGGGAGAGTATGAGAAGGGAGAGTATGAGAAGGGAGAGTATGAGAAGGGAGAGTACAATGGAGCACAGAAAGCCAAACGCACACATACTCACCTCCAGCATTGTTGGATTGTTTTCCGCCATCTCCCTTATAAACTTCCCCAGTCTCGTTACAACCATGCCCCCTTTCAGCGCGCACGCCCAGTGCTTCGGATCCTCCAGAAACTGCCGAAGCACGCCGCCCAGCTCGTCGTCCCCCGCCTGCCGGACGCGGACGAGGAACGCCGACCGGTCCTGGCGGGAGGTCGGCAGCAGACGAGCGCATTTGATTGGCCGTATCCTTCCTGGAGCAGACCTTTTCCTGGAGCAATTGCCATTATCGGCATCATTGCTATTATTGGCAAGATCAGCACTATTGCTAATAATTGCAGGGGCAGTGCTATTATTAGCATGATTGCTGCTGACGTTAGTGGTAGGACTATGGGGAGGGGGAGTGGAAGCAGGAGTAGCAGCAGAAGTAGCGCCAGGAGGAGCAAGAGGAGGAGATGACGCATGTGTGTGTCCCCTGCCTGCTACAATCACAGCATCCCGCCCTTCTGCTGCTTCCACTGCTGCTGCTCCTCCTCCTGCGCCTCCTGGTCCTCCTGGTCCTCCTGCTCCTGCACCTCCAGCCGCCCCAGCCCCCACACCTGCCCCTGCTACTGCTCCTGCTCCTGCCCCTGCCTCTGAACCCATCTCAACCGCTCCTCCCTCCCCTGCACTCCCTCGTTCTCCGCTTCCACCCCAAGTGTCCGTCAATGCCATTGCCTGCACGACCTCCCCGTTCTTCTTCAAGACTTGAGGCAACATTGCCCCCCTGAGCCCTGAGCTATTGGTTGCATTCCCAGTCCCCCCTTTCTCATACTCCTTCCACGCATCTGTGGATGCTATAGCCTGCACGAGGTCTTTCTTGTTGAGCTCGTCCAGGCGACCAGAGAAGCCCAGCAGCAGTGCGAGCAGCATCAGCACCCACTTCTTGCACGCTCGCAGGTCGTGTAGGGTAAGCGAATGAGCAAAGAAGAGAGCCTGATAATGCTGGGAGTTCAGGATACGGTTGGTTGGAGGGAGGGGGAAACGGGTCGAACAGGGGGGATGAGAAGGGGAAAAAGAGCGCGACCAGCAGCATGAGAAGAGATGCTATAGCCTGTACGAGGTGACTTTTGAGGCGCCTCAAAAGTCGACCAGCAGCATGAGAAGACATGCTATAGCCTGTACGAGGTGACTTTTGAGGCGCCTCAAAAGTCGACCAGCAGCATGAGAAGACATGCTATAGCCTGTACGAGGTGACTTTTGAGGCGCCTCAAAAGTCGACCAGCAGCATGAGAAGACATGCTATAGCCTGTACGAGGTCCTTTTTGTTTAGCTCGTCCAGGCGACCAGAGAAGCCCAGCAGCAGCGCGAGCAGCATCAGCACCCACTTCTTGCACGCTCGCAGGTCGTGTAGGGTGAGGCGATGAGCGAAGAAGAGGCTTTGATAGTGCTGTGGGTTAGGAGGGAAGGGGACAGGGGAAGGGAGGGGAAGGAAAGAAGCCCAGCAGCAGCGCGAGCAGCATCAGCACCCACTTCTTGCACGCTCGCAGGTCGTGCAGGGTGGGGCGATGGGCAAAGAACTTAGTGGGAATATACGCTTAACACCTTAAGCGTATAGCGTATGTACGCTAGCGTACATACGCTATCCGCTATACGCTAGCGAATACGCTATACGCTATCAGAAAATTTTTAGGGCTGCCCGAAAAAAAATCGCAAAAAAGAATTCCTAGGTGAGCATTTCGCCATAGTCGAAATTCAAATCCGCGGTCTAGGCAAACGGGGATCTGACTTCGAAGTCGTCTGGCAAATCTTGAATTTGAGATCGATATAGGGATTGAAATCCATCCCTTCTACCGCATTGAACCCCACTTTATCTACAAACACCAACCTGTCAAATTTAACCCCCCAACAAATCTCACGGTACTTACCAGCCAACCCTTTTGGCTAACCCTAACTCGTCATTTCGTTCCCGCTTTCACCAGAGTTCACGCTACTTCGCTTTCAAGCTATTAGGTCTACTCCACCTCCCATTGTACTAGTCATTCGGATTCAGGATTATGCTAGGGCAAGCCTTAATAAGAAGAGGGAGTACTTTTTTCACCTGCCCGGAAAGTTTTTCCTCTGCCCGAAAAAGCGTATCTGCAAACCGGACCCCTAAGCGGATAGCGTATATACGCTAGCGTATATACGACACGCGTATATACGCTATACGCGAATATTCCCACTTCGGCAAAGAAGAGGCTCTGATAGTGCTGTGGGGAATGGGGAATGAAGGGGTGGAGTGAGGGAAGTAGGAGGGGCGGAAAGGGGCGATAAAAGGGGGGAAAGGGAGCGCGAGCAGCGGCATGAGCAGAGAGGCTATAGCTTGCAGGGAGGTCTTTCTCGTTTAGCTCGTCCAGGCGGCCAGAGAAGCCCAGCAGCAGTGCGAGCAGCATCAGCACCCACTTCTTGCACGCTCGCAGGTCGTGTAGGGTGAGACAGTGTGCAAAGAACAGGCTTTGATAGTGCTGTAGTTTCAGGGAAAAAGTGGACGGGGGGGAGGGAAAGGAGCAGTGCGAGCAGCATCAGCACCCACTTCTTGCATGCTCGCAGGTCGTGTAGTGTGAGGTGGTGAGCAAAGAAGAGGCTTTGATAGTGCTGTGGTTTCAGGGGGGAGGGGGGAGCGGGTTGAAGAGGAAAGAAGCAGCGCGAGCAGCATCAGCACCCACTTCTTGCACGCTCGCAGGCCGTGAAGTGTAAGAGCGTGAGCAAAGAAAAGAGCCTGGTAGTGCTGTGGTTTCGAAGCGAAGGGGGTTGGGGAGAGGGAGGGAGGGAGGGGGGCAGCATGAGCAGCCGCGTGGGCAGCATGGACACCCACTTCTTGCAGACTCGCAGATTGTGCAGGAGTGGAAAAAAAATCATTGAACTGAAACTCACCCCGACAGACTTCAAAACCCTTAACCCTAGCACCTGCTAAACCCTGACAAGTAAACCTTGCACGCAATGCACTCTCACCTGAAGCAGCAGCGGCTCGCACACATGCGCCTTGCGCAGAAATGCAAAGATAGCATTGAACTGAAACTCCCCCCGATGATCCACCAGATTCCACTCCCTCGGGCTCTCCAAAAACCGCTCCAGCATCCCGCCGTACTGCCGAACCTCCTCCTCCCCCACCCGAACCTGCGCCGCAGCCGCGGCGGCCAGCTCCGGTGGCAGGCCCGGGACAGGCCCGGTGACAGCCGCGGCAACGAGGCGCTTCTCCATAGCATGAGGTCTGTTCCAAGGCTCGGAGGTTGCTATGATGGTGAGGAGCTTGGGTTTGTTTTTGGCTCCGGTTCGCACGGGGCTGACGAGGGTGGCGAAGAGTTGTACGACTGATAGCATTTCGAGCTTGATGTCCTCGAGAGTTAGTCCGTGCGAGAGAAACATGTCCTGCAGATGCTGCGAGTGAGAGTGGTGGAAAGTACCGGAGAGAAGTGGAAAGGGGTGGAGAGGGGTGGAGAGGGGCGGAGAACAGAGCGTGGATGGAAGGGAGAGGCTGACGAGGTTGGCGAAGAGCTGTACAACTGAGAGCATCTCGAGCTTGATGTCTTCCAGGGTGAGCCCGTGTGAGAGAAACATGTCCTGCAGATGCTGTGAGTGTGGTGCAGAGCGGCGAAATGGGGTGGGGAAGGGTGGAGGGCAGAAAGGGGGGTGGAAAGGGGTGGGGAGGGGTGATGAACAAGGGTGAGCGCGGATGGAAGGGAGAGCGTGCAGGGGCTGACTAGGGTGGCGAAGAGGTGTACCACTGAGAGCACCTCGAGCTTTATGTCCTCGAGAGTTAGTCCATGAGCAAGAAACATGTCCTGTAGTTGCCGTGAGAGTGGTGGAGAGCGGTGGAAAGGGGTGCAGAGGGGCGGAGATGGGCCGAGAACAAGGGTGAGCGAGGTATGGAGGGGAGGGAGAGGACACGGGGCTGACGGGGCTGACAAGGGCTGACGGGGCTGCAGATGCTGGTGAAAGGAGTGCAGAGCGGTGGAACGGGGGTGGGAAGGGGTGGAGAGTGGTGGAGAGGGGTCGAGAGGGGCAGAGAGGGGCGGAGACGAAGGTTGGGCGTGGTGGACGGGAGGGCGAGCACAGGGCTAACGAGGGTGGCACAGAGTTGCACAACTGAACTGACAGCATCTCAGCATCTCAGCTTTATGTCCTCAACTGACTGACAGTAAGACCGACAGTAAGACCATGAGAGGGAAACATGTCCTGCAGGGTGTTTTTGAGAATTCTCAAAAACATCCTGCATCGAGTTGCACAACTGACAGCATCTCAGCTCAGCTCTATGTCCTCGACCGACAGTAAGACCACTAGAGAGAAACATGTCCTGCTTGGTTTTGGTTTTCTCTCCTTACCTCTAGTTTCGGGTCGCCTTCTCGTCGCAGACCCCTCAGGTAAATTCTCAGGTGGGCAATGGACGCGCCTCCCTTCTCCACCTGGCCCCACCTGGCTCTGTTGCTCAGGAAATCCTTCATGTCAATTTCCAGCTCCTCAGGTGTCATCTTGTTCCCAGGAACAGTTACTGCTGCAGTCGAAACTGTTCTGGCAGCAGTTGAAGCTGTCCCGTGAGCAGTTGAAACGGGCCATGCTCTAGTTGAAACCGTTCCAGTTGCACTTGAAACTGTTGCAGACACTGTAGCTGCAGCGAATGTGACTTGTGGTGCTGCTATAGCTACTGCAGCACCTCTAGCTGCTGCAGCTGCTGGGAACCTTCCTGGTACAGCTCTCCCTGCTGCTGATCCTCCTCTTTCTACTGCTGCTGTCCCAACTCCTGCTGCCACCGCAGCTGTTTCTGCTTGCGCAATTGCCATAGAGCCTGCTGCTGCAGCTCTCACTGGTAGTACTATCCCTCTCCTTTCCATCCCTGCACTTTCCCCCCCAGGACTCTCAGCACTGGTCAAAACTGCCAGGGGTACAGCTAATTCTGGCACTGCTGCTGCTGCTTCTCCTACTGCTGCTTGTGCCACAACCGCTGCTGCTGTGTCACCTGCTGCCCCTGCTGCCCCTGCCGCCCATGCCGCCCATGCCGGCCCTGCTGTTCCTGCCACTGCTGACGACGCTCCAGCTTCAACTTGTGTTGGCTGCAGTGCATATGGTGCTCCTGGTCTTGCCCTTGAAACAGGTTCGATAGCTGCACCAACTGCTCGCTCAACTACCACCGCTGCTGCTGTTCCTACTCTCCCTGCTCCTGCCCCTGGTGATGGTAGTGTTGCTGCTACAGCAGGTAATGTACTTACTGCACGCTCTGCTACAGTCGCTGCTGCTGCTGCTGCTGCTGCTGCTGCTGTGTCTGGTTTTACTCTAGTTGTCGCAACAACAGGTGCTACATTTGCACTTACCGCACGTTCTGCTACAGACCCTTCTGCCTCGGCCCCTGCTGCCCATACTGCAGCTGGCGTTGCCGCAACAGCAGGCCCCATACTCGCACAGACTGCACGCTTTGCTAAAGCCCCTGCTGCTGCAACAGCTACAGCCGCTGCCCCTGGTGCTGCCGGCGTTGCTGCCACAACAGGTAGATTACTTGCATATACAGCACGCTCTGCTCCTGTTGCTGCTGTTGCTGTGTGTGCTGCCGCTGACGATTCACCTGCTTCGGATGCTGCTGGTTTCAGTGCGTGTGGTGCTGCCAGCGTTGCTGCCACAACAGGTAGATTACTTGCATTTACAGCACGCTCTGCTATTGTTGCTGCTGCTGTCTCTGCACCTGTTGACAATGCACCTGCTTCTAATGATGCTGGTTCCAGTGCGTATGGTGCTGCTGGTGTTACCCCTAGTGACTTTTGAGTCGACTCAAAAGTCTCTTCCAGTGCTTGTGGTGCTGCTGCTGTTACCCCTAGAACGGGTCCTGCACTTGCAACTGCTGCACGCTTCGCTACAGTCCCTCCTGCTGCTGCACCTGCTATTCCTGCTGGTGGTGCCAATGCTCTCACTGCTACTGGTGCAGCCTGCAACGCGTATGGTGCTGCTAGTGTTACCCCTAGAACGGGTCCTGCACTTGCAACTACTGCACGCTCTGCTACACTCAATGCTGCCGCTGCTGCTGGCGCCACTGCAGTTGATTCCACAGCTACTGCTCTTGAAAATATAGCTCCTGCTGCTGCTGGTGGTTCTGGTGCTGTTGGCGCTGCTTCTTCTGCTCCTGCTGTTCCTGCTTCTCTCACTGCTGCTGCTGCTTCTGTTGGCAAAAACACCCCATCGACCACAGCTACAGTGGCCTCTGCTTCTGCTCCTATGCAGCCGCCACGCACAGCCTCCCCTGCACTGCCTGCTTCCATTCCCACAGGTTCCCTGGCAGCAAAAGCAGGAACAGCAGGAAGAGTAGTAGCAGTAGGGGTAGAAACAGGAACAGCAGGAACAATGGGGGTAGCAGCAGCCTCCCTTGCACCGCCTGTTTCCACTGCCACGGCTCCTATGGCAGCAGGAACAGCAGCATCATCAGGGGTAGCTACAGCAGCAGCAGCGGCAACTGAGGTAGCGGAAACAGCAGCCGTGGCAGGGATGGCAACCACAGCAGCAGCAGCAGCAGCAGCAGCAGCAGTTGGAGGAGGAACGGCAGTAACTGCAGGTGCAGCAGTGGTAATCGTCTCCTTTTGTGGTTCCGATCGTTCATCACCTCTATCAGTAGCTGCTTGCACCTCCTCTAGAACCCCGCCTGTTACTGGCACACCTGTTAATGGGACATCCCCTGCAGGCATGCACGCTGCTTGCAGGTCTGTTAAATGCCCATCTATTACCGGCACATCAAGTTCTCCTGCTCCTGCTTCTCGAGCTACTGCTGCTGCTGCTTCTGCTGCGGCTTCAGACGCTGCCTGCCCTGCTGCTTCTTGCACGTCCGCTACAGGCCCGTCTATTACAGGCACATCTGGCCCTCCCGCTACTGCTTCTGGAGGTATTACAACTCCTGCTGCTGCTGGTGCTGGTGCTGCTTCCTCCCCTACCTTCTCTACAGCAGGTGATATTTGTGTTGCTGCTGCTTCTGCAGCTGCTGCTACTGCTGGTGCTGGTGCTGATGCTGCCAATGCTGCTGCTGCTGCTTCAGGTGTTACCTTCCCTGCTGTAGCCGCTACCCGTGTTATCTCCCCTTCGCCAATGCCCCTTTCGTCAAGCACTGATAGGGGCCTCCTTGCAGGTAACTCTGCACCATACTCTTTATTATACGCCTCGTTTACTGCTACGTGTCTCGCTGCTATCCCTTCAGCAAAGCCGCTATTGTCTGATGATATACGCCCTCTTTTACATAACTCTGCACCATACTGTGGCGCGGATAGATCCTCACGCAGGGCTTGCCAGTGGGCTCGTGCCACGTGGCCATCTGGTGCACGGACATCCGCCACGTCAGCAGCCAGCTGTCCGACAAATATCTCCTCATCGTCCAGCTCAGCGTCCCCCATCACTAGCTCCAATTCGATATCCGGCCCCTCTTCCCCCTCTATTCCCCCTCCGCTCTCCATTTCCCCTCCCCTCTCCATTTCCCCTCCCCTCTCCATTTCCCCTCCCCTCTCCATTGCCCCTCCCGCCTCCATTTCCTCTCCTCCTTCCTTTCCCTCTTGTCCATCCATTCTCTTTCCCCTGTCCGCCGCCTCTTCTTCCTCACTCCTCCCCTCCCCCTGCCCCTCCCCTTCGACCTGTCTAAGCTCGACCTCCTTTCCTTGCCCAGCCGTCTGCTCATTCCGCCCCTGCCCCTCTTCCCCCCCCTGCTCAACTAGTGCTTGCTCCGCTACAAGCTTAGACACGTGATCCGCTATAAGCTCACTATCGTACACGTCCTGCTCGCGCCCTTGCAGGTGCTTATGTGAATATTCATATCCAAGCACCTGAGCTTGCACCTGCGCTTGCGCCTGCGAAATTCGCTCTTCCAAATTGTGCACCTGAACTTGCACCTGCGTCTGCTCCTGCGCCTGAGCTAGCACCTGCGCCTGAGCCAGCTCCTGCACCTGGGATTGGGCCTGCTCCTGCGCTGGAGCTGCACGCTCTATCAGATCATTTCGTCTCTCTTCTTGCCCTTCCAGCCGCTTCAGCTCGTCCGTCTCCTCAACTGTCCGCATGCTCTGACTTATAACGAGTCCCTGATCCGTAGCTTGACTTTCATCCTCGATATAGTCATACTCCACTGCGTCAACCACCACGTCAGCTTCTGTCCCCCCATCTGCCAGCACATCAGGATCCCTCGCTTGTCTCAACGCCACGTCAGCATCCCCCCGACACTCCGGCCCAGATTCTAGCATCAGGTGCGGCGCTAACGGCGGCGGCAGCTGCGGCGCCATTTGCGAGGGTAAACGCGGCGGCCATGGATCTAGCCCCATGGTATCCCCAACTGAAGTGTGGTGATGGTGGTGGTGGTGGTGATGATGCTGATGGTGATGATGGTGATAATGATGATTCATGTTAATGTCCCCATCATGATACGGCGTAGGTACATGCTCCATAGACCCATGATGCGTCATTGACCTATGCTGCTCCATGGATTCTTGCTGCTCCATCGTGCGGTGGTGATGAATTCCCATGACCGGATCCAACGGTCCCGGATGCATCACATGTGCAGGCGCCGGTGGAGCATGATGGTGGTAACCCGCATTGTAGGTGGTAACCAGCGATCGCGACGAAGGATGGTATGCGAAACCCATACTGGAACCTTCATGCGGAGGGGGGGGAGGCATGGGGCCTGAGGAACCAGCACCAGGATGTGCGTGAAACGGGATGTGCATATAAGGAGGGTGAGTGTATAGAAAGTGTGCGTGATGATGCATCCCCGTTATTGGCCTGGAATGCCGATCAGTCGAGCCGTGCAAACCGTACTCCGAACTGAAACCGTACGGCGGTATTTGAGACGCCTCGAAAGGCGATAGCCCGTTTTGTGGGATTTTATATCTTGACGAATCCGCGATCTGCGCTTCCGCTCCCTCTGCCACGTCAGCGTCGTGACGTCGAACCGCTTCTTCCTCCTCCTCGTCCTCCTCATCCTCATCCACATTCACGACTAGGGAGTGATTCACGCCGTGATGCGCGGTGGAATGCGCTGCGGGATGCACGCCGTAATTCACGGCGTACCGATCGGCCTCAATCAACGGAACTGGATGGTGATACGACAGATGATGTGGAGGAGGAGGATACATCGGGACGGAGCCAGGGAATCCTGAGCGTCCATCTGTGTCGTCGAATTCGGCCGTGCCACCTGGCAGATCGTACGGCGACGAGAGCTCTGAGGGGTCCATAGCGACAAATCTCTGCTACAAAGGACCTGAAACGACAGGCATTGTCCATGTCAGCAACAGGACCGCTATAAACTTCTCCGAGAAACAATATACAGGACCGGGAAACGAGAACCGTAGCAGTTGACATGGCATTAGGGTTAGCATTGGTGGATTCCATAGCTGACGGATTTCCTCTCCCGGATATTGACCGACGATTTACTTCTAGTTCTAAAAAGAAGTGACGCTAACTCGACGGACACTCTGCCGGCACTACTGGGAAGAATTGACGTCGTCTAGACATTACCTGATTGAATAAGCTTCAGTTTGACGCTTTCACAGGCAAGTTCCCGCGTCGCCTGACGCACCGAGATTTCTTGAGGTGAAGACGAAATGGGTGGGGGCCTGAGAGGAAATGTGAGGTCAGACGCGAAACCCCGATTTCCTCCTACCTATGTCGACAATAGAAAGCTGAAAAGGGATAATGTACGCGAATGCCTGAAAGAGGGACCATGAATCTGCCATTAGGGTTCGGAGAGGAGGAGCGAGGGGACGAAGAGCGAAACCCCAAATGCGGATTATGGGAATGGGGGAGAATGAAAACCCTGAGTGAAGGGAGTGAAACCCCGAGGTGAGGTGGGAAGGGAGAAAAGGCGAACCACCAAAAGGAGTTTGATCATGGTATGTGATACAGTAGATACTGTACACCGCATTCAAAAAGCTCGCTATAGTTAGTTTGTCAACATAGCAAACGCGTTTCCTTGCGTGGGGATGCTTGTGCACGAAGAATGACGAATCGCTACTTCACATCCATGTTTCGCCTTGTTTCTTCGTCAAGCTTCGAATGAGGCAGGAACTCCATCTCGCGCACTCGCCCGCTCTTGCGTGACTTTCAGAACCCTCGACTAACATGTAACACACGCTGGATTTTCTGGATCTACTCTTCAAGGGCTTGTTAATGACACCAACATTGTGTTCAAACAGTGAACATCGGTTAGTCTTAACGTCGCTTAAGAAGATCTGTACTTTCAGGTTATAAAGCTGATCTTAAGCTCAAGACATTGAGTTACTCCAACGAAGCTTCAATGGTCGAGTTCATTTCAAATCGTCACCTAAAATGGGACCTGAGAATCAAGGCATTTTCACCAGAAGTAAAAATCTGCAAGTACAAGGAAGGTGGACCACGTAATATTTTCAGATTATCAGTTTTTGCTGCCATATATCAACAACCAGTGAAGAGGAAGAAAAGTCGGAATAAAGCGCCAGACATTAATCACGTGGTTTCACTACCTAAAGGCATGGCTGGATCTACTATTTCAAGTCATCACCCAGGATGGCATGGAGAAGAAGTTTCATGCTCTGGAGAATGTGAGAAGTATTTCTTCAAGGAACCAGAGCAACGACGTTCGACTCTCAAAGCGTCCGAAATAACTACGTTAACGACTGCTGAAGTGCTTGGAGGCGAAGAGGTTTTTCCGCTGGAAACGTTCAACCTGGAAGATTTTTCCTTGGCTCACCTGTTCAACGACGAGTACTTATTTTCTAAGGCTGTGGACGACGAAACGACATATAAATTTCGACATGAGAAAGGCTGGAAGTTACAGGAAGTGCATCTGCAACTGTTGGATAATGCTGACGGGAGTTTTATTACTGCTGGACGACATGGATTGATGCAAGATTTTCCTGAAGTTGCTGTGCTCTCTAGAGCCAGGATAGTAGAAGCTGGTCCTCATAGGCGTCGGAAAACGCCCAGAAGATTTCGTGCAATTCTCTTGTGGCAAGCTCGCCGGGAAAGACCTGCTATTGTTACCACTTTCTACCGCTTCAACGTCAAAACACGGGTTGCTGAAACCACCTCACTCAACCACTCAGTGGTGGCGACTCAATCAAGGCTGAAGAAAACCACGCGGCAAAGAAGTGTCCACAGGTTACCAGATCTGAAATGTGGCAACTCTGCAAAGAAAGCCCCAAACGGGCAAGACAAAGTTTTTAGGCATTTGACTTTTAAGACTCCATAGGAATCTGGGAGGGTATGGTAGACACTAACGCTACCTATGCCCTCTAGCTCCGGTTACGACCGACGGTGTTTTGCGTTGTACGTTGTATAATGCTATTTCACCTACCAAAAAAAAAAAAATGTAACACACGCTGGTGAAATCGACGTGTAAACTATTGTTCATCGACGGCTTGGATAATGCGCTTGTTGTGGAGTGTGGGCCCAACACTTGAGCTTGTCGTGAAGTACGTGCGGTTGCATGCAAGTTGAAGCCAGTTCATAAGATTAGACGCGATGCGAGCTTCGCGCCCCGATTATGCCTCCCTATCGACCGGAAGTCCCGGCTCTCCTTTTGGTCCATCAGTTCTTGAGCTCCTTTCTCGTCCGTCATATTTAGGAAACGTCCATACCAGAATTCCCTGCTTCGAAGAATGACGTTACTATTCTGCAAACCAGTGCATTTTAAGCACTTCTCCTATCGTAGCCAGCCCAATCAAGCGTCGCTATATTTCTCTACTGGCCACCTCATTCTTTCTCAACGTCATCCCTCAGTTCGTTCATCGCATCATGACACCCCCTTCATCTCAAACCTCACGATTCCGCACTGAATCAAGCGACGAAACTTGTGACTCGTGATAAAAAAACACCGCAATTCGTAGCAGCCGTTGAGCCAGGCGCTGTCCCTTCAGCACCAGGGGACGTGACATCCCAAATCTACCAATTACCTCAGTTAGTGGGCCTCGTACAAAAACCGTCGTGAAAAATATTCAACCGCTTCACCAGGCGATATCGCAGGACCTAATAGCCTTCTTTCACTTTTATCATCAGTTATGCAACTGTGACGGTACTAGACTTGAAGCGAGCGTTGCCTTCACAGCCGTTTCCAGTCGAACATCTTCCCGAGTCCGAGCCCGACCTAAGTGAAATTCCTTTTTAAGCTCAAGCCTTAATGGCGCTGTCAGCATTCCGAAGAGGGATGCTTGGAATGTTTTCCCCCGGGGTGTTGCTGCTTCTATTGGTGTGCGCTATCCTGGATCTCGGTGCTCAAAGGAGCCATTTCTACGCGGCGGCGGCAACAAAACCTGGTTTATCTTTTGCCAGTAAGACGACGACTCGCGAAGGTTCGCTACGGTCGAAACGGAGTAACCACTTCATCTTTCTTCGCCGACGCCTTGTGGCTGGTCTTATAGTGCCAGACAATGCTGCGGATGGGACAGTAGGTACGCCTGGTGATACTACTGAAGCCCGCGCTACAGTCAGCACGCCTAACCCCTCCTCCACAAGCAACTCGACCTCGTCTTTCGATGAACGCAGTCGCGAACGGGCGGGCGACTCAAAGGACGTCAGCGTGCGAAGGAGTTTGACTTTCGCGAGCGTGCGAACTCATGAGCTGGGCCGACTAGTTGGCGAACGCAGCGGAAAAACGATCTTCTTGAGGCGGGCTAGCGGCGGAGTGAATTCGGACGGCTCGCAATTAAAAGCGCCAAAATCTGCCGGGAACACGGTGGGCGGAAGCTTCGTGCGCAGAGTGCGCGAGTTCCTTACGGGGTTGCCTTCGAAGGGAAGCCAACAACAAAAAAAGAAGCCCGGGAGTGCGATCACTATTGCTACGACTCGAGCTACTAGTAGTTCTATCCAACCTAGGACGTCGTCGAATAAAGTACGTGCAGCGGAAACGCGGGCAGCGTGGGAAGACGACGACGACTACGAGCCGGCTACTTCTGGAGCGTAAAAGGCGCCTCAAGAGTCGTAGAAGCAGGGAAAATAGAATAATGGTGACGAGAGGAACCCTGAAATTGGTGGAGGCTGCTTTTTCGCGCAAGTTTTAATAGTGGACTCTAGCGGTCGATGTATAGTCGTAATTGTGGATTACAATAAGTTCCTGGATACCCCATGATGATTGGAGGAAGCCTTGCTAGTATTTTTAGATGGAACCACTGGTGCAACTTTTATTTCCAAACAGCTTTTGATAACAAGGCATGTGTCGCACAAAAGAGCAGCTACATGCAAGAGGGAGGACACATCCCTTGAAGGAACCTAAGGAACCGTCTACCCTATTCAGCACCTAGACATACTAAGCAGAGGGTATCTATCCCCCCGTGGCCTAACCTAGAAGCTTCTCCAACTGTTGCTATCGATCAGTCGATGCACTGTTGTCGACGCACCACCCACCAACTGATTAGCCATCCTGTGTAAACACCCTGCCCAGTTGGCTGGGCAGAGCGGTAAAACAAAACGTTGCGCGTAGAGCTTCCTCGAGTGTTTTTATTGGTCAGCTGTGGATCGGGCAGCAATGAGTCGTGTCAAAAACTCCCGTTGCTTGGTGTCACTATAATCACAAGGGAAGAAAAGGCAAGGGGATTATGAATAACCGGGTAAAACGGGGAAAATGGGTAATTATGGGTGTACAGGGTTACTGAAGCATGTAATGGACAGAGAAAGTGCGCACAAATGAACTAAAAATCACAATCAAGTCAACGTTTTTTCTCTTACCTGAAGAGCACTTGTGCATGTTGGTACGTCTCATTGTACATAAACTCTACACCCTTCTCAGTGAGCATCCTGCAGTGGGCGAGAGGAGAGGGGGGAGACGAGCAGAGGCAGACAGGGAAGGACAGGGAAGATGAGAGGTGGTCAGGGGGGAGACAAGAGCGCTTGTGCGTATCCTGCAGATTATATATAGGTTGGTACGTCTCATTGTAGATCAACTCCACACCCTTCTCAGTGAGCATCCTGCAGCGGATGAGGAGAGGAAGAGGGGGAGAAGGGGTTAGGGGGACGGGAGACAGCTGTGACTAGGTGCTAGAAAGAATGTGCTTATAGTGAAGGGCTCAGACACGATTCTGCCATGTACCAACAGAGACAGAAAAACGGTCACTGCAGGGCAGTGGTGACAGTACAACAAATGCCGACTCACATGTGATGATGCTCTGTATTATCATAAATCCACATGTGACTAAAAAGAGCACAAGGGTCTTGTTTTGAGGCCCTCAAATTTAGCAGCAGCACATGTAAGTAGAGCATGAGGGGCTTACGTCTTGATGTGGTTGGACGGCACAATTTGATCCTGGCCGCCCATTAGCACCACTGACTGCTGACGTGGCATCTCCTCAGGCCACAACATGCACGCATGCCTGTACAAGGAGGGCGGGGGATTTGGCCAGGGGGAAGGGAACTTAAGTTTTGCTACATGTCAAAACAGCAAGCATGCAGACTTTGAAAGGGTTTTGGGGAGAATAAGAAACACTCTTTAACCAGCTGTAGCATAGATTGAATCATTCTTGTCGAATTGGAATGTAGAAAACGGAAATTCGATGCAATCAGTCTCTCACCAGTCAAAGTTGCGGGAGAGAGATCGGGCCACCTGGAGCTCTCTGGCGCAGAAGAACCATCTCAGGCCGTCCATTATGTTCTCTGGGGTCCTGGGGGCAACGAGAGAGGACAGGCCGGGAGGCAGAGAGGGACAGGGAGGGAGAGAATGAGACGACCGACAGTGCCAGCAACCACCTCAGCTCTCGTCTCAGGACAGTGGCACAGAAGAACCATCTCAGTCTCAGGCTGTCCACTACACTCTCTGAGGTCTGAGGGGGAAGCAAGAGACACAACAAGAGGGAGAGGGAGGAGAAAGAGGCAGGAAGGCAGGAAGGGGTAGGGGGGGAGCATGAGAGGTTGTAGATTAATGTTGGGAGCGTCTTGGGGATGCAGAAGAGGGAGCCGACAGGGTAATCCCAATCACAGTCCCAGGAAAACACGAGTGCACTCATTTGTACACCATGATTGAAAATATGTATGTATATCCTAACATGGTGACTTTTGAGTCGACTCAAAAAGTCACCTTGTACACCATGACTGAATTTATATGTATCTGATGCTTGCTTGTACATCCTAGTATCCGATGCTTACTTGTAAATCATGTTGAGCAGCGTCTTGGGGATGCAAAGGAGGAAGCAGACAGGGTCCATGAGTCCCAGCGCTGCTACTGTGCTGAAATGCTTGCGCACATACTGCAAGCAGAGAGGGGGTGGTGGAGAAGAGGGGTTGAGAAGGGGAGAGAGGAATTAGCATGCAGTGGAGGAGGAAGCAGACAGGACCCATGAGGCCTAGGGCTGCCACCGTGCTGAAGTGCTTACGCACATACTGGGGGGAAGGGTTGGAATTGGGTGGGGAGGGGGTAGGGGGAGGTTAGGGTAGGGGAATGGGTCTGGCAAGAGGAAAGGAAGCAGACAGGGTTCAAGAGGTCTAGCACTGCCACTGTCCTGAAATGCGTGCGCACATACTGCAAGCAGAGAGGGGGTGGAGGAGGGGAGGGGTGGAGAAGGGGAGAGGAGTTAGCATGCAGAGGAAGGAGGCGGGAGGCCCAGCGCTGCCACTGTGCTGAAATGCGAGCACACATACGTGGCTCTCTTGAGGCCCTGCGCCTGAAGTGCCTCTGATATCACCTGGGACCATAGACCTACCCTCATCACAAACACACACTAAAATCCGCTAGTTTCAGTCACGCTTTGTTGCTCGTTATAATCACCTGTGCGAGCACGAAGGTGCCGTACGAGTGGCCGACAAACGTTGCTCTCTTGAGGCCCTGTGCCTGAAGTGCCTCTGCTAGCCCCGCCACCTGCAGAGGGGGGCGGTTGCGAGAGGGGGGAGAGGAATCACAGAAGGTGAGAGGTAACAGGGAGGAAAAAGGAAGGAGAAAGGGATGGATTATACAGGTAAGAGGCTTATACAGGTAAGAGGCTTCTACAGGTAAGAGGCTTCTACAGGTAAGAGGCTTATACAGGTAAGAGGCTTATACAGGCAGGAGGCTTATACAGGTAAGAGGCTTATACAGGTAAGAGGCTTATACAGGTAAGAGGCTTATACAGGTAAGAGGCTTATACAGGTAAGAGGCTTATACAGGCAGGAGGCTTATACAGGCAGGAGGCTTATACAGGCAGGAGGCTTATACAGGGAAATTATACTTAGGGAAGCCTTACACAGAGAGAAAGCTTATGCAGAGGGTAGGCTTACACAGAGGAAAGCACTACAACTCACAATATCGCCAATAGTTGGTGAGGCGGAGGAGAGGCGGAAGAGCTGAACAGGGGAACGGGCCACAATTCCCAAGGTACAACCCACGACGCAGAGGGCACAAGGCGCACGGCAGAACTCACAATGTCGTCAATAGTTGGTGAGGCGGAGGAGAGGCGGAAGGCTAGATGAGGCATTTCTGCCACGATGAATTTCTGTGGAGACAAGAGGGGAAGGGCGGGGGGAGACGGGCGTGGAAGCAACAGGGAATAAGGGATGAGGAAAAAGGTGAGGACTTAGGGTGGAGGACAGGCGGAAGGCTAGATGAGGCATTTCTTCCACACTATATTGCTGTGGAGACAAGAGGGGGAAGGGCGGGGGGAGACGGGCGTGGAAAAAAAGGGGAAGGAGTGAGTGCTTAGGAGTGAGTGCTTAGAAGGCGAGATGAGGCATTTCCGCCACAATGAATTTCTGGAGGGAGGCGAGGAGAAGGGCGGCAATGGGAAGGGAAGGGGAGCGGAGAGTGGGGGAAGGGAGAGTGGGGGGAAGACGAGGGGAGAAGGGGGTGAGGGACATCAGGGTTGACAGGGGGCGAAGGAGATAAGGAATTAACGTCAATGCACAAACACCACCCCCTCCTCCTCATCCTCGCTATAACAGTAAACACGTTTTAATACATGGACAGCTTAAGTGTACTAACCGTGTTGGGGTACGTCCTCTTCATCATTCCAATGAATCCGAGGTAAGGCGTAAGGCCAATCCCAAGGCCATGCACAACCACCACCCCCTCCTCCTCATCCTTGCTATAGTAGTATACCCATCATAAGATATAAACAGATTAGCTGTACTAACCTTGTTAGGGTAGGTCCTCTTCATCATGCCGATAAATCCAAGGTAAGGCGTGAGGCCAATCCCCAGCCCGTGCACAAACACCACCCCCTCCTCCTCATCCTCGCTATAATCCACACTCCCACCAGCTACACTCGAATACGCAGGGTACGGCACACTACCACTCTCCCTGCTCCCGCTGCTGCTGCTACTGTCACTGCTGCTGCTGCTGCGAAAACTGCCGCCGCTGCACCCAAAGCTCATGCCCCTGCTGCTGCTGTCGCTATCCGTGCTCTCCCCGCTGTTATTGCTGCTCCTGCTGCCAATCCCGTCAGCACTCCTTTCAGCGTTGGTGTGAGCGTCAGCGGAAGCAGCAGAGAGTCTGTTGATCATGGTGAAAGCGGTGGAGGAGAAGGAGCGGCGGCGGGGCTCCCTGACCCAGTACTTGAACCCGTCCGCTGTGAAGTGCTTTGTGAAGCCCAGATAGCGCATTGCCAGAGAGGTGAGACAGCCTATGATGTGGCCCCTGCGTGTAGGGAAAGGGGGGGAGAGGAGGGAACGGTGGGGGGCAGACGGAGAACGGGAGCAGGAAGGGAGCGAGTGCCTGAGAACGCGAAAGACGCCAAGCAAGGAGCCACTCGTTACAGAAAGAACGATACGTTAGAGGATGAAGAGAAACGTACCAGACGTAGAGAATGAAGGGGTGCAGAATGGCGCGGATGGGTTCCCGGCAGTGCGACATGAATCGCACCTCGGGCTTTTTCCTCCTGCCCCACCCGGCCATACCACCACAGCCAATCACAGCCGCCGCCGCATCTGCCGCATCCGCGTCAGCATCATCAGCAGCGGAATCAGCAGTACCGTCGCCAGCGCTAGTGGCACTGTTTTCCTCCACTGCTGTTCCTGCCTTCTCCTCTTCCAGTGTGCAAGGATATACGGCCTCTCCGCTTTCCGAACCAGCATCATCATCTTCCTGTAAGGTTCCGACGGTTTTCGAAGCCTTGACCACCGGACCTGCTGCCGGACCTACTGCCGAGGCTGTAGCTGGCTCGGTTAGGTGCACGGGTTGATAGGCGGAGAAGGAGGGGCGCGCGGAGAGGGGCGGGGAAGCGATGGCGGCGGAAGCGGAGGGGGAGGGGGGCGCGGGAAGGACCTCGGGGAAGATGAGGCCAATAGCGCGCTCCGTTCTAACCACGTGGTCTGGAAGCGGGGGGGAGAAGCGGTGGGGGGGAGGGGATGGAGGGGGTGGGGAAGGAAAGAGGAAAGAACGTGAGCGATGGGGAAGAGCGGAGGCACGACGGGGGGATGCCATGACGACGGGATATGAGAGGAACAGTCTACAGCGTAAGAGAGCGGCCTTGAAACTAGTCAAGCGATCGGCCGTAATCACGCACGTGATTGGCCTATGATGTAAGAGCGTTTGTGAGCGATCTAGGAACGAGTCAACTGATCGGCTGATTATCGCACCTCGGACGGCTTCCTGGTATTCCGGAGTGAGCTCGTTATAAAACCTGGGCGACCAAAGGCGAGAACGGGGGAAGGGGGGAGGCGGGGGGGAAAGGATGGTAGGAAAACGGAGCACGGGAAAGGGGGGAGGCGGGGGAAAAGGAGGTAGGGAAACGAGCACGGGGAAGAAGGGGTCAGAGGAGGTCAGAGGAGGACCATGAGGTGTCAGGACTTTTTGAATCGGATTAAGAGAGAATGTATCACGTGTCGACTCAAAACTGGACTCAGAGGGAACGTATCACGTGCTACCTCGAAAAAGCAAGTATCGAGGAACTATAATCGCGTGCTAGTAGACTAAAAAATGGACTCAGAGGGAACGTATCACGTGCGACCTCGAGAATGCAAGTACATAGGAACGATAATCACCTGTGGTAGAAACCGAAGGAGATGAACTGTCGCACATGTTCGCGAGTTAGGTCTTTCACTCGCGTGCCGAGGAACCAGCCTCCGACAAACTCCTCGTAATCCACGTATTTGCTGTAAATGCGACGTCGCGGGGAAGAGGAGGGGGTAGCAAGACAGGACGAAAGAAATGGAAAACATGTTAAAAAGGAGGAACAACCTCCGACAAACTCCTCGTAATCCACATACTTGCTGTTGATGCGACCCCAGGAAAGTAGGGGGAAGCAATGTGGGTGCGAACAGCACGTCGACAGCACAGGAGAAAAAGAAATCACAAGAAAAGGAAATGAGACGGGAATGTGGTACCTAGGAAGTATATATACAGGAGTACTGGACAGCTGATGCAAGTATGGTCAGTTTCGGAATGTAACAAAAGCAGAAGTGTGTGAGCGAAAAATGCTACGACCAAACTAAGCTAGGAAGTGAAACGGAGTGGAGGAAAATTACCAGCGAAGCGATCAAACAGACTCAGGCGGAAGCGGAATTTCCAAGGTTGTCGGAACTCCCAAGGTGGGCGGGTAAGGCACGTACGCTATAGCGAGGACATGATCGAGGAGGGACTCGATGCTCTCGATAGAAGGAAGCGGGGGGTCAATGAAGTTGTCACTCCAGTGGCAGTACTGCTGGTACCGGACGTATCTGAACACCGCCTGCAATACACGAATATGAACAGTTTTGGTGAATATAATATAAAGAACCAGTTCACAAAAACGGTAGAATTCATGACGTTCATTTGGCGATGCAATATGAAAACGAGACGTTGTGGGTTACAGATATACACTCACCTCCACAAGGATCCAAATGGGGAAAAGGCCCACGAAGATAAGGAAACATGAAAAACTCGCTGTAGAGAGAATCGTTATAAGCACGAAGGACCTGATATGCAAAGACGGCCAACGAGAGGAAGGAATATAAGCGGGTTTGAAGTGATCGCAAACCAGACGGGGCGACCGAGGGGGGGAGGGGTGAGCGTTGAAAGACAAGGGGAGGGGAGGGAGGGAGGGGAAGGGGGAGGAAGGGATGCGAGGGGGGGAAAGAAGGGATGGGGAGAGGGGCGGGAAGGTAATGGATGCTATTGACGCCTCTGACTTCGTTTAGGCAGTAGAGCATTCCCCTCCTCCCCTCCCCCCCCCCCCCCCCCTCCAACAGCCTTTTCGCCAGCTCCCTCACAACGCGCCTGGTTCCCACTCTCTCCTCCCACCAGAAGCACCCCCCTCTTACCTCTCCCCACTCTCCCACTCCCCACCCCCCCCTTCCCCCTTCCGCCAGCTCGCTCACAATACGCCTGGTTCCCACTCCTTCCTCCCACCAGAAGCAACCCCCCCCCCCCCCCTCTTCTCCCTCACCCGCTCTTCCACTCAATTCTCCCCTCCATCCCCGCCCCTTGCGCGTGTCTCCGCATCCCGCTCTTCCTGTCCACCTGCCTTACCTCCCCGTCACATTTCACCTTGAAATTTAGATATCCTCGCTTTTCAGAACCCGTTACCTCCTGAAGACGTACGATTGCGTTTAGGAGCTCTCCTATTCCTGGCTACTTACCAGGTGGAAGCGAACCATTTATCCGCCAGCATGTCCCGGTATGCCTGGCTTGGCGAACGCTCAAATCGCGTGCCGCTGGTAACCCGCTCGCTCTTTCTCGCCTCGATCTTGATGGAGTCGCACGGCGACGTCGCATTGTTGCATGCGACAGTCGTAGGAAGTCGGAGCTCGGGAATTGGGATGGAAGGTATACACGCTGCAGGCGACCACGGGCTGCTATTCGGCGGCATCTTGACGCGAGGCTGTCAATAACGGGTACAGGTCGTACGCTGGTTAAACGCCTGGGACTTTGAAGAAAATCGCCGTAGTTCGCTAAAGTCGAAACTGCGGGTGAAAGATTGGCGAAAGCAATGCGGGCGCTCAGAGATGATGTTGAGCGTCAGAGTTGCCGCTGACTGGCGGAAAGAATGAAAGAATGGAAAGGGTTGAGGACGGTTGCCGGTTTGTCGCCCCGGCTAACGCATCACAAGCCAAGCTACGTCTCGAGCATTCAGCTGACGCCGTGGTTCCGCAGTGCAGCACGGAACACGGAACACGCAGTTTTAGTATCTATGGCTTGCAACACGGAATGCGCTTCAAAGGCTCCGCAAACGCCTCTAGGACTTGTAACACGCACTCGAGCGTGCCTCAGATGCCTCTACGGCTTCAAGTGGACCCTTGTAAGGGGATCTAAGGGTTGTGGCTCGCACGTTGCGAGGAATATGGGTTGGGTGGAGGCTAGCGAAAGGCCGAGAGGCACGCGCGGTAAAGAGAGAACGGAGGAGGGGAGCAAGGAATTGATGTGGATAGGAGATGGAGAGGCGAATTGGAGGAGAACGGCAACGCGATAGGAGAAGGCGAATGGAGACGGTGAAGACTGGGCAAGGCGCGACGTGCGCGGAGAGAATGGGTGGTTGCGATGCGATGAAACGACGTGCGCTCTCTGCTAATGAACGAGTACGTGCCGTGTGCCGTGCGGGCTTGGAAGGGGGACAGCTGACAGCCAAATAAATAATTCGCACTGGCTTTGTCGGGGATAGGTTGATAGAGCAGGAACATTCTCTGGAGGGGGTTTGTGGCTGTAATGCCAGAAATCATGGAGACCCGTCTCGGGAGTTGCGCGGATGGAGAGAGGGGCGAAAGATGCGGAATTGGTTGGCACCTTGACGTAGTGTCGAAAACGTAGGAGCAAGCAGCCAGCCAGAGCGGCGTGGCTCGGTTAGGAGCGGTTGGAGGGCGTGGGTAACCAGGGGTTTGGTTCGGTGACAGCACAGCTCGTTAGCAGTTTTCTAGAGCTGGCCAGGCTAGTTCTTGCTGCTGCTTCGACCAACAGGGTTCGTCAATGCCAAAAACAGTAGGGGCGCTGCTACCTCCCCGCGCCCGTTCCCCTGTTTCTCCCGCAACTGGTTTGTTTCGCAAGGTTTCACTTTTGCAAAGTTGTCGTGGCGCGGGGCATGATGCCCGTGCGATGGGTTTCCTGTTTTGAGATGGATGGACGGGATGCTCAGATTTTGCTTCGGCGGACGGCTCGATGGATGTGAAACGCGTAGGGTGTGGCGAGAGCGCGACTTGTTCGGAACATCCTGGCGAAAGGTTCGTGACTATGCGGTTGCACCGAGTGGCCTGCTTTGCACAAAGGTTCGCGAGCGTGCGACATACAAGACTTCAATCGCAGAAAAAGCGGCAGGGTGGGTGATGTCGCACTCCGGAACACGACAGCCACCTCTGAAGTGCGTCTCCAGACGTCCTGAAGATGTGGCCGCTGTATCATTCGGCGAGTGAAAGTCACATCGAGATGTTTCTGCCCGATGTTTTCGGTGGGGTTTCAGCAAACTGCAGAAATGTAGCCTCAGCCCATCAGCGCAGTTACAGTACTTGGTGAAAGGGGCTAAGCGACGCGAAACTTTTTCTTTGGCTCCAAGGCCTGGGGTCCTAACGGGACGACCAAGCCCAAACCTTTCAACTGTGCAGCGACACGGTGAAATACGGGGAAGGCATGGAACGTGGGGGAACGAAGCGCTTCGGTTTCCCGCACAGTGCCGTGCCCACTGAGTCAGACACTACGTGGCAGTGGCACGACCTCATCAGCACTGGAGCTGCGTCAAGAAAAACATATCCACGTCATCCTCGATCACTGGAGAAGTTGAGAAGCTATTGGATGCTTGGGATATCACCACTCAAGCTGGTTGATGCCACGTGCTGGCATACATATGTGACTCTAACAGCAGATCACACCTATTTTCAGTTGCAGCATGAGACTATACTGTATATATATTACCCTATTATTACCCACATAGAAAATTTCCGAGTGTGTGTACTTCTCAACATCCAACACCTTCAGCATTTAGGGCACCTTTTTATTTACTTGTACCAGCGTCCGTGACTACAGAAAGTTTGCAGAATCTGGAAAGCCGCAAGACAGGCCATATCGCGTACTAAGGGAACCCGACTATCATCCAAGCCCCACAAGGCCGCATTGCTAGTACCGTAATACGATAGCGCGTCTCGGTTTCCTGCTTCGCCCGCTTCTCCCCTCGGCTTCCTTCTCGGGCTTTCGTCCGTCAAATCCTAGTGACTCGGTCCGATCCAAGACCCGTTCCGGTCGTTACCTTTTCAATGGCAAATCCGTTGTTCACCGGCCAATGACCCTCCACTCCTGAAGGCGAGGAGGTGAGTCATCGAACTGTCGCTTGCGCGATCTCCTGTTCATCGCATTGTCGCCTGCGCAATCTCCTGTCGTCGTACTGTCGCCTGCGCAATCTCCTGTTGTCGTATTCATCGCGATGTTCGTCGCAGCGTTATCTCGCTGTTTCGAGGTTTCCCAGAGTCGACGCCAGCCAATGCTGACGCCGGCCAATGCTGACGTCAGTCAGACGGCACAAGGCGCATCAGTTCCACTTTGCCGGCTGCCCAAAGGTTGGTTCGCGAGGCTCTTATTTTTTGTGAGACCCTCCGACAGCGAACCAAAGCACTGGCCCCGTGGTTTCCCTTTCTTCCGCTTCGCCCATTTCGCGCATTTCGCTAGCATATTCGTACGATCTTCGCCACAGGCTTTCCCCCAGAACATGCTGCGCTGGCCAAGGAGCGCGAGGTGCAGAACATGCTGCGCTGGTGGCCGGGCTACGAGGCCTGCCAGCTCACCCTGCTCCCTGCCCCCTTCTGTCTCTCCCTGTCCCCCTCCTCTCCTCTCATTGGTGACACTTTTGTAACATTTCGCCAAGCAGGTTCGCGCAGTATTTGTAACCGGGTTTCCCTCAGACGCAACATGCCGCGCTGGTGGCCTGCCAATTCCCCTTCAAGGGCGACCAGCCTTTAGGGTTAGCCATCTTCAGCTCTCCGGCTATGGCGTCTGCTGCTGCTAGAGACGCGCTGCAGGTGGGTTTGGAAGGTGGGACAGAGGGGTGGAATGCGGTAGAATGGGATTGAAGGGTTGGGTGGCCGGGCTACGAGGCCTGCCAATTCCCCTTCAAGGGCGACCAGCCTTTAGGGCTCGCCATATTCAGCTCTCCGGCTATGGCGTCTGCTGCTGCTAGAGATGCGCTGCAGGTGCAAGAAAGGAGTGGAATGCCGTGGGGTGGGGTGAGGTAGAATGCGGTGGGGTGGGTTGGGAGGGGAGATAGGGGGTGGCCGGG